>WIPJ01001009.1:967106-983150 GCA_018155075.1 Cassiopea andromeda
GTTGACATATTCCTGAAAAAAGCATAAATTTGAGGCTGTTCATAGATGGGGGGGGGGGAAGACTCAATGCTCAATAGACAGTATGTGGGCCTATATATTTCAAAAGTATTGTAATTAGTTGTTAATATTATATTAGTGTACAGTATAGATTTTCATTATGATTTTAACAAAACTTTTTAGATAGACCCAGTTACTTTTAGAACAGCTCCAAAGGTACAATGGTTACCGTCTTGCATAGTTTATTATGATTTCAAAACTTGCTGATGTTGACTTGCGCTCTCAAAGCAAATGCATTTTATTTAGTTATCCTTTTGAAAACCTTGAAATCTTTAGTTAGGTTCGGGTGTGAATAAAATCGGGGGGGGTTGGTTCGGTCCCCTACGATTTGGACCCATATTGCATTATATACATTCCATTTCCTTTCGGCTTTGTTTATCTAATCTGCAATTAAATGGTTCGGTTGTGCAGAAACATTAAACGTTTTTTGCAAGATAAAATATAAAGCTGTTGCAAAGTAGCTCACCGACATCAACTGAATGTATCTTTTTGCATGATATTCCGGATTGCTTTTATTTAATCGCAAATTGTCTGCATATGAGTGAAGCATCTATAATCAAAAACAATTTTCAATTAATTTAGATTGAATTTAAAATTCACTATAAAATTCAGAATATAAAAGAATAAGCCAAGACTCTTGAAATGAATCAAGAAGAATAATGATTTTCTTCAGCGAAAAATGGGACAACCAGAACTGACAATGAACGTTAAAGTGCAAAAAACACTAAAACCACAAAAAACGATTCAAATCGAACATCATACACGTTTTTTTTATAAGAAAATCATTATTTTGCCTGAGCCTCAATTTTCTTAACATTTCACGAAATTTAGCCTGAGATTTTCTTAAATTTTTCTTAACTTTTACTGAAATAAACTTGCTAGAGTGGCTTACACTTTCGTTATTAATACTGTATACTTGAATTTGAATTTCATCTTTAACATTTTGAATGCAACAACGACGAAATACCGATTTTTGGCCTATAAAAACACTTAATTTTGGAAATTGAGCCTCGTGATTTTCTTACGATTTTCTTAAGATTTTGACGATCTGAGCCTCATTTTCTTATAAACTTTTTTCTTATAAAAAAAAACGTGTACTCAATTGATAAAGTACACGGTTTTTTATAAGAAACATGTCTATATGAAACATGAGGCTGAAATTAGGCAAAAATTAAGAAACATTTAAGAAACATAGGCAGGCTGAACTTCAAATAATAACTCGAAAAAACTGTTTTTACTAGTAAAGTTTTAATCAAACTAGCAAGAAAAATAGAATGAACATCCATTACACGCCTCACAAAATCTAAGCATCGTTCTTCTTGCATTACAATTGCCTAATCTGGGTTGCAACTGTCATTGGAAGTCTTTAAATTTAAGAAATATTTAAGGCTGGATTTGAAGAAATATTAAGAAACATCCAGGCTGAAGCCAGAGAATTTGTTTCATAAAATAACCGTTTACCAATAAAGGCTGGAGGAAAAGAAGAAAACTATCCAATGCTAAATGGAAGGGTTCACAGTTACCTTAATTATTCGCTCCCAAATATTACAAACAACAGCTGAAAGAGACACTGGGTACAAATTTTCTTTTAGAATTTCCATCTGGTGCTCTAAGAAGATTGACACTGGCTTCATCTGCACCTTGTACGGTGCATCATCTGCCCACTTCAAAGTCAACGATAGCAGTACATCAATTATTTTTCCCAACATCACAGTGATCTAAAATTAAGGCAAGAATGCTTAAGTTACCATGCCATACTCTGACATACTAACATAAATGGCATCAAAATATCAGGCATCAAATTATTGCGTACATTCTGGTACAAGAACTAGAACTTTCACTAAAATTACAAATTTTCAAATCATAAAAGATAATACATGCAGAGAAGTAACTAAGTGGAATTACATTGCAAATGTTAGTGAGAGATAACTCCAATGTATCTGAACTTATAGCAAACTTGGATAGAAACACAGAAAATATCAAGCAAGACTCAACTGAGGCGAACAAAACTTTAAAATAAGGGTAATCCAGAGTATGAAATATATATAACATAAAGAGTTGATGAATAAAGAAGCAAAAGTATATTAATGGAGATCCTTCATTTAATATGATCAGTAAATGCAATCCCCATTCAGATGATGATCAACGATAGCAAAAGCAACATGAATACCCTATGAGAGAGTATGTCGATTTGAGACTTCCAAATTAATTCCAGACTTTCTTTGCAGCTTCGAAATTCTGAGCGACCCAACTGAAGAGCTAAAGAATGCAACAAATTCTTCAATGAAATTGTTGGCAACAATGATTGGAAACAAAAGTAAACTGATGATCAGGAAAATTCATTTCAAAATGAACAGTATTCACTTCAAGGTGTTCATGTAATTAATGAAAATACGTCATCACTTTTATATCTCTTCTATGCAGCTCCTTCCAAGTAAATACTATAACCTAGTAACTTCTAAATAAATGAATAAACTACAGTTTAACAGCCTTAATTCTTAGATATTTTAGACAAGTATTCTTAGATATCAGATGTCTTAATGCTTAGATATGTTATTGCTGAAGTGCTGGAATGCAGAAACTATATACAAATAATTTGTACTCTTTTAGTCATCAGAGTAAAAATCCGCATATATGAATCTTCCTTAAATAAGAACCTACAGCCTGAAATTTTATATTTTGACTTCGAATAATTAAAACCTTTGCAAGCCTGACATTCAAACGAAAGGTAAAGGTAGTCTCGTATACTTTCAAACGCAGGGGAGTGCCTGTGAGAGAGGATACTTAGCCATCAGCATGTGAGGTAGGGTGGCCAGTTCCTTTCTTCGACACCTTTATCTCCCCAGTGTTGCCACTGGGTACCCATTTGCTGCTGGGTGAACAGTGAGCGAGCATTTAGTCAAGGCGTCGAGTCGGGCTCGAACCCTAGACCTTCCGCACGGGAGGCATGGGCTCTAACAACTATGCCACCTCGTCCATCGGTATTCCAACTAGGTCCTTATAAATGGCTCATTTTTTACTCACTGAGAGATGAACTCAGACTTTTTGCCAATCAACCCCTTTCATGGATCCTCTAAAAATAGTACATCCATAACTGAGATGGGTAGGTTTATACAAATGTTTTGATCCACAAAGCTTTGAGTGGCTAAGTATATACTGCCATAGTATTTGAATGCTATATGGCCAGCTATCCATATTTCTAGCGTTTCTATTGGGCCTTCTGGTAAGAACCAGCACCCTGATTATTTGAACGACCTCATAACATAAAAACACTACTAGGCCCATTTCAAAACTGCAGGTTCTTCCGTGCGTGTTTCTACTGTAGTCTTACTCCTAAATTCCTCCAAATATCTGCGTTTTCAAGCATCAAACTCATAAATATCACAACAAAATATAGTGATAGAATACTGGAAAACTTATTCAGCGTTAAATCAGCATACCTGTGTTTATAATATGACTGTTGAAAGCTTGCTCGTCTCCCCAAGATGAAGTTATACCACAAAAACGTTTTGCACGTTTCTCAATGGAGTCAAGAACCTCAATCAAGGATCTGATATTATTGATCCTTATACAAATCTACAAGAAAGTATACAGTATTTTGATTCAAAACAGAAACTTCTCGCTTCACAAAAACTTCATAAAGACAATTCAATTTAATTTCTTTGGTAGATGAATTGCTCCTCACCTGAGGCGAAATTGCTTCACACTCTCCAATGCAAAACCTGAGTATTTTCAGCACCTGTGGACAGTATCCTCTTGCAACACCTAAAAATAAAATTTTTTCTCAATTTACTTACTTTTACTTCATTATTCATCTTAAACTTGTTTACATAGAGTATCAGTTTAGAGCTAAAAAACGATTATAAAAAAAGCTAAGAAAATCCTTATGTAATGGACATCATCATCATCATCATCATCATCATCATCATCATCATCATCATCATCATCATCATCATCATCATCATCATAATCATCATCATCATCATCATCATCATCATCATCATCATAATCATCATCATCATCATCATCATCACCATCATCATCATCATCATCATCATCATCATCATAATCATCATCATCATCATCATCATCACCATCATCATCATTATCATCATCATCATCATCACCATCATCATCATTACCGTATTGTTCGAGTTGGAACTGTCGTGGCCCACTGAACAAAGCTCCTCCAGTTCCAGCTGTCCTGCGTTTTTCTCTCAAAATCAACTAATGAGTATCCGCATGCCTCCTTAATATTGTCACAGAATCTGATTCTTAGTCTTCCACGTGATCTTTTTTCCATATACTGATCCAATCAGTAGTATTTTCTCAAGAGAGTTTGGTTTTCTCAACTGGTGTCAGACAAATGATAATTTCTTTTCATACAAGACGGTAGCAAGATGATTCCTGTAGTTTACTCTTCCAAATAACTTCCTCACTAGTCTTCTTCTCCTTCCAACTGATCCTTAGCAATCTTCTATAGCACCATGTTTCGAAAATGTCTAATTTCTGCCTATGTGTAGCTTTTAAAAGCCAACATTCTGAAATGGGCACTTGTCAATATATTGCTCAATATGATAAGAACATGCTTCTTGAAAAATTTCGAAAATAAAAGCAAACTTCTGCCGTATACATCTGATTAGAAGAAGGTTCCCTTGATTAGAAGACACAACCACAAAATCATGCAGTAGCACTTGGCAATCTAGGTAATTAGAATTAGTAAGGCGTTTGCGAAATGCAAACACTTCAGTTTTAGATATCTGTCATTTCAAAAGCACTTTTGCTTAAAGAAAGATGATAGCAAAATAATACGTCCTTTAATATGAACTACTGCAAATCTGCTAAAAATAATTATATGCTATAACAGGGGTGGCCGACCAGTGAGAGGCTAAGAGCCGCATTATGTATTGTGACATCAAAAAGAGCAATATCAAACTCATGGGGACACGTGCGCATCATCTCCATCCTTTCCTCTCACATGACAATATCTTATTGAGCTCCAGTTAAGTAAACATATATAAGAAACAGATACTTCAATATGAATGTGAGAGCCGCATGAAACCAGGCAAAGAGCCGCGGGTAGCTCGGGAGCCGCGGATTGGCCACCCCTGTGTTATAGCTACGGTGTTGTATGTACTTGCTGCAAGGAATTGGGTATGTAAATACCTTCTTTGAATGCCCTCGTTGACATCCTCCTGTTAAGGTTGTGTCTGCAACCACTAATCAAACCAGTTTTCTGCTTTTCCCGTAGACCTTTTATCAGCTGAAATCAAAATATACCACATAACATGCAACGCAAAATCAGGCCCTCTTAAAAATGCCTGACATCAGAGCAAACTATATATCAAAATATGAGGCTGTCTTACAACTTTCAGGGTAGCCACAGGCTTGCTGGATACCGCACTTCCATAGCAATGGGACAAGTCATTCACTACTATGGAAAAGTTCGTAAAAACCGTGAAAGGTTAAAGAATAAGAATCCAAAAGTGTACATACCTCTAAGTTAACGACTGCAGGGAGATCATTGATACCACAGAAATCCAAAGCTAAGATACCACCTGCGTATGTTATCAGGGTATTTTTTATGCTCTAAAAAGCAATTAAACAATGACTTACGTATCACATAACTATGTTTCTGCAGTTTACACACGGGAGACAGCAAACAACATTGTGGGACATGTGGTAGACAACCCTAATATTACTGCTTGGCTATTCTTTTCCGGCCATAGCCTAGGGTGCAGTGGAAGGCAACCTTTTCAGGTTTAAAGAAAAGATTTTCCGACAGTCCTCTTTAGGGAGGGGTAGAAGTGGGGAGGGAAGTATGAAAACCTTTCAAGGGGCAATTGGGGGTATATATCTCCTTGAAAAACTTTTGAAGGGAATGAAATCCTCTATAGGAAAATTCTGGATAAAACTTTACAAACAAATTTAAGATACACTGAATTGCTAACAGGCAATTACATCAAAACGTAGTTCTTTATATAGCAATTGGGGGAATTAAATTTCCTAGTTATTTCTGAAAGGGGCATGAAATCATGTAGACAAAAATGGAAGCGAGGCTCTAGAGCACTGAATAAATGAGGGGATTGGAATAAATGAGGGAGTTGGAAATATTTTTCAAATTTAATAAATTGGGAGTTGGAATGAATGGAATAATACTTCCTATATCTATACCATTGGACTAACGATTCCAACTAAAGTAGGCACGTTGTCTATTATCAAAAGTAATGGATTCACATTTGGGGCAAATTCAAAATTCAAGTCCTCAAAATTTTGGAAATTCAATAAGTGGGGGAGGGGGGTTGTTTCATGGACGAGCATGTGCAAAAGGTCAATGTGGGTGTAAGCTTATGAAGACATTCGTTATGATTGCTCTGCTTCAAGTTCTTTCCAAGATATTAAAGAGGACTGTTGGACAATTTGAGTTACATTATACTTTACATATTTATTAGTTTCTGACGCTTGTTGGCTTCTATAGCTGACTTATTTGTTTGTTTGTAAAGTTAGGTCTTCATTTACTAAATACCTGTATTTATTCAGCTTCAGATTAATCACGTAAATAATGAAACCAACAGTCTCTCTGAGGCCACCTAACTAACCGGCACAGGGTTGGAATAAGAGCAGGGGGTTGGCGAAAATCTCAAAAATTAATAATCGGGAAGGGGACGATTATTCGGTAAGCCTGAGTACAAAACATTTCAGCATTTTTTAGATTTCAACTCGTACTAGTACCCAGAGTCATAAATGACTGACCCTAGCTATGACCTCTCGAAAATGGTAATTGTTGTTGCTTCTGCTGTCTATTTGAAGGCAAAAATTCTTACAAAGTAGTTGTAGTACTGTTTGGGCCTTAATCCCCATGTTTGTTTATCATAATTCCTTTGACATCTTGTGTTTTTGGTTGAAATTTAAAGATGAGTTCAACTCACATGGTGTGCATTTAATCAAATACATACTTCTATCGAACCCGTACACTACAGTAGTAAATCTCAAATTTCCGTAAGAGGTATTGCTAGCTGCATACAACCAGTCACTACACTATAGCTATAACAGGCCTTCAGCATGATAAGCAACAGACAGTTGGTGCACAATACTACACAAAATTCAAATACACATTCAGCGATACTTACCACTGCGAGGCCTTGAAAAAGATGAGCACTGAATGTTTCATGCTCATTTCTCAATTTCTGGAAATCGTCAGAGAACTTCGAATGATACGTGGTTGGAATAACAAGACTGCAAAGCTCTTTGAAGAAAGCTGATGTGCGCTCTATGATTATCAATACGTCAATTAGGGAACTGGATACGAGTATCCGACCTCGGCTTGGTAAATCACTAATAGAATCTGCTAAAGTACCAACTGAGCTGGAAATAGATGGGTCACCAGGGCTGCTGTCCTCTTCAGGTGCTAAGTTATGTGACAGCTGAGATGAAAATTTATCTTCTTTGAGATCTTTTTTCCGCTGGTGAGATTCTGATCTTTTCAATGGTCGACGTGCTAGATTGCTTTCCGATCTAACGCTGGGTACATATTCACCAACAGGTACTTGTCTAACGAATTTCGAAGTAGTTGAGGGGTAACTAGAAGCAATTTGTTCACATTTCGGATGGTTCTCTGCTGCATCTTTGACAAGGAAGTCACTTTTGCTTGACGTGTGAGGTTCAGCTTTGAAAGGAATGGCACACGACGAGTTTTTAATACTTGGGGTAACATTCCTTGTGCTATCCGATTCATAAATTCTGCCTTGAACGTCTGTCTCTTCTACTGTATTGGGAGAGAAGCCTTTTTCTTGTTTGATACTGTCAATAACCCTATCCAGTATGTCGTACACAAACGCCTCTATCATCTGATCCTCTGTAGGACTAGCATTTCCTATAACTTCATTAGAATTTTCATTTACAGCTGTTCGTGGTATGGTTACACTTTCAGTGCCATCTCTGGAAGGGTTATCCCTGTCACCACGCTTAACATCAGATGCACCTTCTGCTTTACTGTCATGTGCTAAACTCTGAAAAGCTCCTGGTGAACCATTTGTAACTTCAATGGAATCATCAATCCTAGAAGATGGAAGTGTTTCGCAGACAGAACTCAAACGCTCTTTATCAATAGAAGAGTCCTCTGCTCCACGAAAAAGCATACTAGTTGTATCATAAGTTCTTTTTCCAGTGACAAGAGCTTTAACTTCCATAGTACCTGATCTCGGTGTTTGTGACGTACTCGCAACCTCCGTACCTCTATCATTTTGTACTGCACTACTATCTACTATGTTTCTGTTCTCTTCCTCTCTTATTCCAAACGGACCAGTAGCTTTAGCATTGTCTCTACTTATACCGTAACTTTTCTCTAACAAGCCAGCGTCCGTTACAATACTACCAGAGCCAGCTTTCCTAGTGACTTTGGTGAAGGCTGAAGTTTCTGACGGCACCAGCGACGATACACTCAACTGAGTAGTACAACTCCTGATACTTTGGATACCAGGTGTAGTTCTAGCCGGTGAACTTCCATTGGGTAAATCATTTTTCTTGAATTCTAAAGTCGTCCCCGGATGCTCCTTTGATATTAATGTTCGTATTAGTGACAGGATCGAGAAGGTGGTATGGTCCATTGTAATTTTCACCTCTTTCATAAAATATATTCTCCATTTCTGAAAACTGGAAAAACAAAAGCAAGTGATAGATAAATCGTCTAGATACTACTTAATACTGCTAATGTCTATTATATTGAGAAATGTATAAACTCCTAATAAATTAGGGAAAACTTTAAAATACGGAAGCATTCACGCGTCTTACTATGCGGGTGAAATTGTCTAATCAGTTTAGTAGAGCAAATGAACCATACTCTGAGATTGACAGGAAGAGGTAAAAACCTAGGAAAAGCGAAATGCAATCAGCTAAATAATTATAGTGGTAAGAGAATGTCGGAATCACAACTGGGTTTGAACGAAAACTGAGAGCACAAAACGGAATTCACCTCGGTGCAATATATTCACTCCAGTCCTTGTCTAAGTTTGCTAATAAATATGCTAGTCTGAGCATTTCAAGGTTAATGCTCGAGTCCTCGACCCCAGGATCCATCTTCTGAATGCAAACTGCTCTGACGTCATTCATAAGCATACCATACAACTCAATAGCAGCGACATTTTCGATATTCATGTATCTGAAAACAGGATCAAAAAATGCTTCAGACAAAATGCAACCATTTACTTCAATAATAGAAGCACAAATAATAATTCAGGGTGCCCACTGAGTTAAAGTTGAAATTCCAGCCAAAGTTTCAGAAAAAGTGACCTTTTCCCAGCCTTTTGGGGAGAAAAAGCACATTGTTTTCCAGTCATATCATGAATATTAATATGAAATTCCAGCCACTGAAAATGCTATCCGAATACTGTCACAAAGTATTGAGTGACCTTAATATTTCCAATATATTTGAATTTTTTATATAAGTTCAATGTCTTCGAGTAAACCAACCCCGGAGGGCAAGGATCTACCAACCACCTTTGGCAAAACATAGGGAACACTTCAAACCCTGGGTAGACTTGGCGAAAAAGGCCTCTCCCACATGATATTCAACAATCTTTTCTTCTTCAATCCTATTTCTCGATAAGATCATTTTTCATCTAATAATTCTGCTAATTATTATAAGGCCTAAAAATAAAATTCCAGCTTTTCCAGTCAAAGCAGGAGAAAAACCTATGGTTTTCCAGCTTTTCCAGCCAAATTCTGAAAAAGGGATCATTTTCCAGCTTTTCCAGCATTTCCAGCTTTTCCAGCTGGAGTGGACACCCTGTAATTTGACACTAACAGATCACTGACAAACGTGACAACAGAATGCCACTAAATGAAAATGAGACATGAAAATTGAAAAGTAGACATAAGAATAACGCCAGGGACAAACTGAAAGAAAAAATTATTAAGGTATCGCAATAGCAATATACACTCAGAGTTTCAAAGTGCAGTACAGAAATGGAAAAATTGATAACTGGCACATACTGGGCAACATCTGGACAGTGCTTCTCTAATTCTTTATAAAAGCCAAGCTCACTTCTAAGTCTACCAAGTAAACACCGGATCATCTGCGGCGTTTCTATTTCCAAGCTAATTAAAATTCTTCCTTTGATTTGGTTGTAGCCAACTGCGATTGCCTTCTATTAAGTAAAATAATGTTCCCAGTGTTAACATGTTCACAACAATGTTCACAAAAAGAGTATTCCCCCCAAGAATGACTCCCTGTCAGATCAGCGTCCCTTTTCTAGCTATAGCTAATTGCAACTAGGGCTGTCCAACAAAGGCCGATTTGTCGATATTCAGTTATCAGCTTTAGTATTCGGCCAGCGGACTCTCTGACCGATTACTCGGGAAGAGTAAAATTATTCGACTAATCGGGCGTAGTCAAATTCTTCGATTATCCGATTAGTCGACTTCTTCTATTATTCGGTTGCAGTCACATACACTGATTATCCAATCAGTGCCAAAACATTTGATTCTCTGGTTGAAGTGAAAACAATCTAGCTGTTACTATGGCAATAATCAATCGAACGGCTCTTTATGATGCTACTTCACAGCGGCCGAACAGATATTTTTTGTATTGCTTTTGCAAAAGTTCGCTCATAAGAAACTTTACCCGAGAAACGCCGTATGTCTGACCACGCCTATGGTGGAATCAACCAAAATTATGACCAAACCCATATTACCGAATGATCGATTATTCGACAAATATCAGACCGAATAACCGAATAGTGAAATCAAAGGCATGGACAACCCTAGTTGAAACACCTACCTAGGACATGGGAAGATTTTAGAAAGCCAAAAGGCATGAATACATCAAAATAAAATAGTTGTCCTACAATATTCTGTCTTATTTTTGACATATTTTGTTCAAGCCTGTAGCCAGGCCTATGTCTTAGGGGTGGCAAAATTGTCCTGGAGGAATCACATGGTACAAAATCTGAGAGCATATTACATACTTTACGTTATCGCAATCAAATGAATAATATGTGCGTATGAAAAGATTGGACTTTTTAGTATTCTACAAAGACCAAGGTTGAGCTCAACCAAAACTTCAGATCTCCCCTTTGCTACAAAGACAAAGCAACAATAGAAAATTGCAAAAAAAAACCCCCAGGGGTGGCAAAAAGCTGGCATCCTGTTGCTCAGGGGTTATGGCTATGGGCCTGATTTTGTTTCTCTACTTCAGTGTTGCTTTTGTTGGTTAAAGAATACTGAGCTATAAGATAATAATAGCTTTGAGGGTTGAGAATGAACGAAACCAAGACCTTCAAATGAGAAGGTTGTAAGTGAAAACCCATAGGATCTTTGTTGGTAATTTTTGTAGAAAACTCCCATTAGAGGAAATGAGATCGAAGGTGAGATCGAAATTTCAAAAAACACCATCAATAGTAAATAATAAACGCGACTACCTTTTAGAAATCTCGAATCGGATCGAATCGAATCGAAAATGGAGTTCAAAGAATACATAATATGGAAAGAAATATTCTTTCCTTTTATTCAACTACTCTTGGGTGCTTAATAGATGCCCCCCGCTAATTAATTTTTTAAAAATTTCCAACCCAGGACATTCTTATTCCAACCCCCCCCCGCCTATTAATTTTTTGAAGTATGATCTCAACTAAGGCAATTTTTAGAGGAGACACTTTGGCCTACAAGCAAAAAAGTATCTTAAGAAAGTACGCTGATCACATGCGTTGTATGGTTCAGCATTGTTCCATTCTGTGGAATTAGCAGCATTATTTTGATACAAATTTGTGATAAAAAAACCATAGCCTTTTCTACAACATTTATAGTCATTTTCCAACCCCCACCCGCTAATTAGATTTTGGGGATTTTTCCAGCCCCCTGTCTATTAGGCACCCAAAGTACTGACCTTGATAAGACGTCGGATTAATTCTTGTTCACTTGGCTCGCTTTCATCCCAAATTCCAATATCTGTTTTTATTCTGATTATTGCTTTCAGCATTTCAAACATCCAAGATACTGTATCAAACGGCATCTTTTTCGGACAGAGCAGTCTCGTATTTTTCAGCGTATGCTCAATGTTTTCTTGGAAAAGGTTCAAGGCTTTTGTCAACATATCGTGCTACAAAAAATACATTAGAAACTCAGTAAAAGTTAACAATCACGCCCTTTACCAATATCAAACAATTACTGCGACTTTCTAACAAACTCCCAATGACATTTGTTATCTTATGTCATAAAAAAATTAGAAGATTGATTAAAAAATTAATGGTAGGGTGCATTTAATCCTATGTAATAGAGGTACCGTATTTCCTCGAAAGAGCACCCACCTCGAATTCACGCCTCCCCTAAAGTAAAGATTTGAAATGAACGCCCCCCCGAATGAATTCCCCCTTTAAATAACGATTTGCCATCCATAACGAAGAGAATGACAAGAAGACAAACCAAATCAGGAACAGTTATCAATTTTGAATGAACCATACTTGAATCCATTTGAAAGGCTTGTTTCAGAACAAGAGGTTGCTCAGGCTGCACCAGAATGCAAGCTGATAGACATCGACGAAGAGGACAAAATTGATATTGTTTTGTAACCCTCCTTTATATTGCTTGCAACTTTTCCATTTTCATACGGTTTTTTACTAATTATCATTACTTTGTACTCCCTGTTTCATCATATGTTGCGTTTATGTGTCTACTTAAAACTATTGGGAGAATATCGTCTGTATGTCTACTAAATGAAATGAGTGACCTCCAAAGAAGTAGATTTGTAAATGACCGCCCTCTCGAATTACCACCTCCCCTGCTGGAAGGCTGATTTTTAAATAAGCGCCCCGGGCGCTCTTTCGAGGGAATGCGGTACACCCATTCTGCAACAGGAAAATCAATGAAACGGTTCTATCAAAGCAAAACGTTTCTCAGGGTGGCCAACAATGAAATGAAATTCTTTTCCAGGGTTTTCCAGGGGATTTTCTGCCAAATTTAAGGTGCTTTCCAGGGAATTTTTGACTATGCTTTCGAAAAATATAATTATCACATATAGATCTTCCGCCTGTACCCATCCACCTTTCATTCTGCGTTTTACTTGAACTTTTGTATCCGTTGTTGGAAATAGAGGCTGCTTATCAAACGACAAAGAAGACGCTGTTTTTACCCCCCAGTAACCTTATAGATCCTCCTCCCCTGCGATACAGGAATAAAAAATGCAACAGCACTGCAAGGCCAAAAATTGATGCGTGGAAACTGCTTCAGAACATAATTTTTCAGGGGTATGTTGTAATTTCAGGGTTTTCCAGGGTATTTTTCCAGGGGCAAACAAAATCAGGGTATTTCAGGGTCTTCCAGGGTTTCCAGGGTTTGTTGGCCACCCTCTTTCTGTACTGATTCTAGTGTGTATTCCGAAACTATGTTCCTCCGTCGCATCATTATAGGATTACAACTGAATTGCCCATGGATTCTTTTCGGAAGGTTCCACGTTTGAAAAATAGCATGGGTTTATTTTGAGAGAATTATAGGACAGCATCAAACTCCCTCGTGCTACCCTGGTAATGTTCTTCTCTAAAGGACAGTTTGCACTACCGCCATATGCTGGCAATCTCCTTTTAAGTTGTCAATTATAGGTCAATCATAAGCTAATTCTGCACTGCAAACGGTCCATAGTACTTCCACTTAAATCCGATAATTGAGCTATGATCTGCGGTGGTTCTTGGGGAGGGCTTGGGGCTATAACCCCCAATCGGAAGGCAAAAAACTATTTTCTCGGAGATTTTTGGCACGTATAGTACCTTGGTGACCATACTTCTGTCCTCTCGTCGGAAGAGTCTGCCCTTCGTCAGAAAATTCCTGACTCAACCACTGGATATCATTGATAAAAACTTGTGTGTATGATAACAAGGGGGAAGATTGTAAAACGAAAACGAGGCCTGGTAGATTGCAACTCGAAAAAGAGAGAAGCAATAACCGGCTCATTTAGGCCCGCCGTAATTTTCCTAAAGTGGAAGCCATGAACGAGCCTCGTTTTACATATTCCACCTGTTGTACATGATTGATAAAGCTTGGTTTTCATATATCGTAATTCATCGGCGATCATCGCCGATATAGATCTTCAGTTGATCGGGGATCATCCCCGATGAACAAAGAGCATGTCTTGGCGCCAAACGTCTGAGAGTGGAACGGGAAGGTTCATTGCATGTGTAATGCGTTCCATTGAGAGAATTAGACGTAAAATCGCATATCTTATCCACAATTCCACTTTGCAGGAATACGAGGTGCAGCAAAGAAGCCATTTTAGGTGCGTGAAGTGAAATTGAAGGGCAGGTATTACACTCTCTAGTAGTTGTCATAATAAGACTGTCATTTTCGTTTTCTTCGTTAAATTCTTGTAATCTCAAGCTAGAGGGCGTCATCTACTTTGTTCATGCACTCCAATTCACTCTCCCAACGTGACAAGCAGAATGATCACCAACAACAAATCTTGCAATCTATTGTGTATCTTTCTATTGTTCGTCGGGAACCATCGGCAAAGTCAAACGTATTTGGCTTCCCGATGATCGGGGATGATCGCCGATGGTCGCCAATAGTGCGGTTTTCATAAGTCATAAGCAATCGGGGACAATCCCCGATGGTCGGGAAACTGCATCGGCGATGATAGCGGATGAATTACGATATATGAAACCAGGCTTCACTTGCAACGAAATTAGAACCACGTGGCATTGTTGCAAACCGGCCCTATTGCAGCTGTCGACTGTAGCTGAAGCAACATGAAAAACGACTAGAAATTTAATCACATAAACAATACCTCGTCTCTAACGATAATATCATAATGGGTTTTCAGTAGTTTTTTGATCTCGAATATTGCTTGAGTGCAGCATTTGATGTACCAACCATGATATTTGAAGTTCCTGTCAAAAACGATAAATCCTTCAGCAATTTTCTAGCTTTTCTAAAATATGGACAATATCAAAATTACAGAATTTTGTAAAAATTTTATGCAGAAATGAAACAAAAACCAATAACTTTCATTTGTACCTCAACTTCAAAAGATTTAAGCCTGGTTCTCATATGTCGCAGGCCGTCTGCGATAAATGAGAACTAGGCTTAAGAAATATTCTGTTTTGATTTATCGCCGACGATCGCAAACTGTCTGCAACATATGAGAACCTGGCCTAAAGGTTGATAAAAATTTAGCAAATTTACAATACTCCAATTTAAATGTAGAGCAACAGGACAATCAATACCAGAATGACTGTAATAACATCAAACTTACTTTGCCATGCACAACAAAGCTGAGATTCGCTGAAAGAGGCTGCAAACCCCATAACGCAACCGAAACTCTTTCAAGATTTTCTTGGCAGCTGTTGAAACTGGAAAGATTGATAGAACTTCCATCTCAGAGTTGCCATCGTTCGCATCATCTTTCATCTGCATCTCGTATCTAGCAACGAAATCAAACAAAGGATATGGTTTAAACCAATAATAAGAGAGTGAGGTGCACAAAGGCGAAACATAGGGGCAGGGACGAAACTTAAGGGGGGTATGGGGGTAAGTTACCTCTCAACCTTAAAAATATGCCTTTTCGCAGGGCAAAAACGGCAGTTTACTGTATTTTGCAGACCAACTTTCTGGACCCAGGACCATGTGATCAAGTACTGTTACCAAAAGAAGGTCACAGATAAAATCTTCGCAGGGCAAACCTCTAACACTCCACCACCAAAATATGTTGAAGTTACGCTCCTCCATGGAGGTTACTGATCAAATAATGCTTAAATATTTAGAATGACAAAGAAGCAGTTATGGATGCTTAGAAACAGCGATGTTCATAAAATGTAGAGCAAGAGCAACGATAAAGAAACCAGTGATTCCGAATTTTTTCAACAATTGCAATATCAATGAACGGCTGACAGAGAATTCTAATAATGACAAATCTGGACGTTTTGGACCCATTCCGAGACCCATCATAAATGTACACAGAATAAAATGATAAGAGTTTATACATATATATATATATATATATATATA
>WIPJ01001009.1:985146-1035503 GCA_018155075.1 Cassiopea andromeda
TATATGTTAAATGAAAGCAAAATATATAAAGGGGAACTTGGGAAAATTCAGGGAAACAGACTAGGGGGTAAATCAATAGAAAATATGAAAACCACATAGGTTGGGTAAGGGTAAAACTTCAATCATGTATTCACTTCTTAAACGTATAATTTTGAGGCATTAAGCGGAAAACGAAAATAACCATAAATAAACTCATGATTGAGGATTTTTCCAACATTTTTTCGACAATTCCAACATTAATATGTGCACGAAACAGAAACATTGCAACATTTGAGACCATGTCTGGGATCCATCGTTTATGTAAAAGGAAATAAAATGATGAGACTAAGTAATAACAGAGTGAAATCATAACATTGAACCATAAACTACAAAGAAAATGTCGCAACTGTGCCACGGCTTTAATCTATACTGCTAGCAGACCCATAAATTGTTCTTGGTGGTACATATAATATTTTCTGTATCATATTACTTATCGTAAAAACTGAGGTGTCTTTTCCTTGAGGGAAAAGTATGCATTGTCAACAATAACGAAATCAAATTCCGATATGTTCCCCTTTTAAACATAGTCGTCAATTCACTGGCTTAACTAAAGGTAATTAGAGGTCTAATAGTCATGCTATTGTTACAGGTTAGCCTGTTTGTTACTCCTCTATTTTCTCTTGTTTTGCTACTGGTCCTTCCTCTATATAGGCATATATTTGATCTATTTTCCCTCGTTTAGGCAATATTCCTGTTTATCAATACCCAATATATTTCCTTTGAATTTTCTTTTAATTTGCCATGATTTCTCTCTTGTTTTTCCCACTTATCTTCCCCTTATCTATATAAGCCCTAGAGTTACTTATAATTATTAAGCTGATGATGAGACGTGTCGTCTCTAAACATTCTTAAGTTTACGTCTAACATGGAAATTTCGAATTAAAACGGTATGATAGTATAAATATGTCCTAATTTCTGGTATGTCGAATCAAAGGTAACATTAAAGGTCAAATTGAATATTTGCTACTACCACCAAGATCTGCACTAGAGGCCGTTTCACCCAGGCTCAAACCAAAGGCTGCGTCACAACCCCCACGCCCTCCTACTCATCAGAGCAGCAGCTGGCATATCGAAAACGACGGCCTGCCCTGACGGCCGAGTACAGGCAGACCGCTTGAGCGTCATCCATTTTCAGGGCTAGTTGAAAATTAATAAGGAAATCTTCTTCTAAGGAAATTAATCAATATTATAAAATAATCCAACCAGAGATAAAATCCACATACTTGAATAACTTTTCCTGCAAGATCCTGTACTCTTGATGGGCATTGACGTCACTCACTTTCATCCCCAAACATCCAGTGATGTCACGTTTCCAAAAACGACGAATCAATCTTTTGATTTCCTCAAGCTGTTTGATTCGCCATTTTGAATATCCATGAGTTGACAAGAACGAGCCAATTCGGTAGTAATTGTGCTGGTTAGTTTCAACTTGGTAAAAACGTTCTTGAAGTTCGTGCAAAAGTAGCTATGAATGTAAAATAGTTGACAACACTGAACTTTTACAAAACAAAAAATTCAAAATATTTGCTTCAACACTTCAGATAACGCTCAAAGAATCCCTCTTGTACATGTACAGACCTGCCAACTCTCGCGGTGTTACAGGGAGACTCCCGCTTTCGTGTACCTTCTCCCGCTCTCTCCCAGCATCCTATCTATTTCTCCCGATTTCAAAACATGTTCTCGAATTTCTTCTGTTTCTACTCAGTTCTCATAAATTGCTACGGCAGTAATAAAACTACCTGGGACCATCTCTTGCCTAGAATCCATCGTTTTGACATAGAATGGCCGTTTTGACAAAGAAAATCACAAGAATTAACGCTCTATTACTTAATAGATCTCAAGCTAGATTGATCACTTTCTGCTATTTGGTAATGAAGTCACATTACACAGAGTCCAGAAATCCTTGCCATAAATAGGTACTAGAACAGGAAAGCGTGAAGGCTGCAAAAACTGCAACAGTCAGACATCTCAGGAAATGACTCATTAACTTTTCCAAAGGAACTGCATTCATATGTAAATATATGGAGGTTATTTTCTTTTCAATCATTAAAGGTGCAACAGTAACAAAAGAATATTCTCCCTATTTTCTTGCACTTCCTCCTATTGCTTCCAAAAAACCTGGCTATCTCCCTACTTTATCTGTGTCTATGTTGGCAGGCCTGCATATAGTTTTTGCTAACTAGCTCCTAGATCATTCTAAGCTCTACCCTGTGAAAATAACCACAAATTAAAATAATCAATCAACACTTTCAATGTTGTACCACTACAAATACCGGAGTGATGGCCCAGTGGTTAGAGCGTCTGCCTCACAACCGGTAGGTCGTGGGTTGGAGCCCCGGCCGAGTCATACCAAAGACTTTAAAAATGATACTCACTGCCTTCTCGTCTGGTGCTCGACATATGAGAATGGAGAGGGAAAGTTACACTCGCGGAGCCACCAGTGGACCAGCCCTCCGCTGTAGCTTTCACTGCATTCGCAGACGTGTGGCCTAGGGCTATAGAAACGGAAATAGGCGCTGCACTATGCGCCTTTGGGCGCGGGAAAGGACTTTGACTTTTTTTTTACCACTACTATATGCAAAAGAATACGCACTCTTTTGTACTTAATTGTAGGGGGGTTGGAATTAGCGGGGTGGATATTTTTTAGATTTTCATAAAGTGAAGAAGTGGTAATAAAATGACCTACTGGGAAAATCGCAACAACCCTGAAGGAAGTAGATGATAGAATTATAGCTAACTGTATGTATAGGCAGAACACGTTCAGATTAAGAATAAGGACGGCATAGAGCATAGTCAGGTATGTTTTAGCATTTACTTATGGAAGTTATAATCTTTGAAATACAAAGACATTAATTAGTGGTTTCTTGTACGTGAATTTCTGAGTTACGCGGTCAAAAAGGGATCAAGTCATAATCATGAAAATGTAAAACGATGAGAGAGGCAACCCTTGATTTTCATAAATGGAAACAATCGACCAACCTTGCCTGGGTCTCTGTTCGGGATCGACTGTTTTACTTCATTGAAATACCGATCGTGTATCCTTCGAGTAATGCCAAACCCCTCTCTAAGGCATGTCATTAGCATTTCTGGTTCTATCGATATTTTGTCGGTAGGCGATAAAACACTTCCTTCTGACCCGCTTGAACTGCAGCTTGAATACAAAACGAAAAGTGAGTTTTTGAATAGAAAATGTGATGTCAATATGTCAAAGGTCAAAATATGTCAAAGGTTAAATTGATTCATACATCAACGTCACTGGTTTGTTATAAACTTGAAAACTAAGATGGCGAGAAGAAAGAACATTGTAATGTATTACTGTTGTATTTTTAGTCTATTTTACGTTGTATGTCGTACTAATGCACCAGAGATCTTACGTGTTAATTTCACATGCCTCTGTAAAGTCCTGTTGTGACCTTAAACCGTTACGTAGTCTCAGTGCGTTAGTCCTACTTTAGGCATAGACCTATGGCCTAGGCTCTAAGACTTAATGGTTATTAGAGATTACCAGTCTCCAGAAGAAGCCACATACACATTACAGCATTATAGTCAACGATAAATTCATGCATAAATATAAGAACTTTTGACTCTAGCTACAGTCACCAGTAGATGACGAGAAAGACTTGGGAGATCCAAGAAATAGAAAGCGCTGAGTGAAATAACACGACGCAAAGGAAGCAACAGAAACACTATTTAGATTAAAACCAGTGACTTCAAATGCTATCTTTGTTGGTGATGCAAAGCACTAATTTACGGACAGACACTACTAAACCTGTGAATTTGTCAATTGTTCAATTTCATTTCAAATTCTACTATGTACAAAGAATAACAACAAATAACTACATAAAAACTAGCAACTGAATGATCAATGAAAAACTTTGTGTTAAGGGGAATTCTTAATGAGAAGCTTTCCTACTAGTTCGTAAACTAGCTTGAGGAGTGCATCCCTTGTAGTACTATAATTTTTATGTTTCAATAACGGGCCTAAATTTTAAGAGTACCTAGTTCTAAATAATTCAAATCTACATAGAGTTTTGAATCAATTTTTGAGACTTTTTTGCAAGAATATTTAGAAGTAGAGTTTTTCAGTATTTGTGGGAGTTTTTTGTGATTGCGGAATACATCACCACGATGAGACTGTCTAGTGAAGTATTTACAAACATTTGAGTTTAGCAGAAAGAAACCATGAAAGCAATAAGGGTTTAGCTTGTAATTGATTCATATACGAAGCATAGTAGCTTGATTCGAAAAATATCATAAAGCTGCAAAAGTTTGAAGCTCTGGAAGATAGGCAAAGTATGAGAAAGAAGATGCTGATGCGCTATAGCTCAAACTATCTTTTTTGCATTAGGACTAATGGTTCCAGATATGATGTAAATATTTGTCCCCAAACAAAATACCATATTGAAGTAATGGTAAGAATAATGAATTATCAATTAGAATCAGTGTGCTGGTTGAGAGAAGGCTTCTGATTTTAAAGAAGATCCCACATACTCTAGCCAACTTCTTTGAAAGTTCAGGTAGGTGAGATTTCCAACTAATACTTTCATCTACGAGAAGATCCAAGTTTTACGTATTTAGCTTTTGTCAAATGTTTTCTTCAAATCTTTATTGAAGTATTTTCTAGGATTTTCATTGAGGTAGAATGGAAGATAGTGTAATTAGTTTTACTTATATTAAGGGAAAACCTATTTACATCCAACCACCGTTTTACAGATTTCAATTCTTTATTTATAATTTTTGCAAGGTTAGTCAGAGTGTCGCCATCAGAGTAGATGTTTGTATCATCTGCATATAGATAAAACTTTAATTGTTTTGATACATGGGGTAAATCATAAACATAGATAAGAAATAAAAGTGGACCAAGTACAGATCCCTGTGGGACTCCACATGTGGTTCTCATTAAGCTAGAGCTAGAACCATTTATTGAAACAAATTGTCTTCTTTCAGAAAGATAGGATATAAACCAATTATGTACATTTCCTCTAATACCATAGTACTCTAAATTTCGTTTTCAAAATACCATGATTAACAGTATCAAAAGCCTTCAGATGGTTCACAAAGATCCCACACCCATATCGTCTGTTGTCAAGAGAAGATCCAATTTCTTCAGTCATACTAATCAATGCATGGTCAATTGGCTTGTTTTCTTGAAACTCAAACTTTAAAGGATACAAAATATTACTGTCTTTCAGAAAAACATAGATTCCTTTATTCATCCACTTTTCATAAATTTTGCTAAAGATTAGTACGAGGGACATTGGTCTGTAATTTGAAGGTATTTAGTGGTTGCCTTTCTTAAAGATAGGAACAACTTTAGCCATTTTAAGTTTGGAAGGAAAAATACCATTGGAAAAAGATTGATTGATTATTATAGCTAAAACAATGATGAATAGACTTATTAATGTCAGTTCCAAGATTGATGAAAAGTCATTAAGTATGATAGACATCTAAGTTGCATCTGATATTAATATTCCATTTTTATCTTTGATTTAACAAATTCTAGAAAAGATAGAATTTTTTGCAAGAGCTCTTTTCATTTCAGTCCATACTTTTTCTATATTTTCCCCATTTTCTTTAAAATAACTTTGAAAGTATTTTTCCAAGCTCCCTTCAATTCATTAATGACATGGTTCCTGAATGTTTTATAAACTACAAGGCTGTTTTCTGATTTATCGTGAGTAAATTTCCTCAAAAATCGATCTCTTGAATCTATGGGCAGACCCAAATAAAGCTGTGAATTTATGGACAAATACTAATACAGCTGTGAAATTATGGACGGAGGTGTGAAATCAAGAACAGAGGTGTGAATTTACTGACAGAAGTGTTTCTTAAGAGCTCCTTTCTATGGGATGCATTGATACCAAAGGGCATTTCCAACACTCTTTTTGATTACATGGTATTCTCTATAAGAAACCACTTCATAAGCAACCTGGTACTAGACAGCCTAAAATTTAAGAAACTTTTAGAACTACAAAGAAAAAGCCAAGAAACTTTAGACAAATAGCACATTGAAATCGCTACCTGGTTCAACACAAAACTGTACCAAAACAACGTGAATATGACATTGCATTAGAATCTAACTAGTACTGACGTATTTTGATTGAAAATGTATTGTAAATCAGACAGTATTATTTTCAATGTTTCAAAATTCAATTTATTTCAAATTAATGGGTAAATTTTTTCACAAGCCAAATGCACTAGGTGCATGAAATTAAATTAGAAGATAGACTTTGATAATGATACATACCTGCTACCTTGACTAAATGGTGGTGTTACTGATGGCTCTGATGATGGAGATGAGAGCACAGGATAATAAATGCATTGCAGTGCCCTCTTATATAGACTCTTTTCCTTAAAGTGATTGGAAAATAACATCAAAAAAATTATAATCAAATGAATAAGCAACACAGACCATTTTGCTACAATAAAAAAAGTTCCATCTTGGAGTTTTTCTATGCAAAATTTCAGGAAGAAACCCAGTGATAATCCAGTGCAAACCATTTTAAAGCAAACTGATGTTATTGGAAAGAGCATGGTTCTCTTCTTTCCTTAACTTTTTTATTTAGAAAAAGTAGATAGCAGGGATGTAGTGCCGGGAGCCTTGGGGGTACAGCCCCTTGTTAAGATAAATGGCTCTTAGCTGACACCATACCCAATTTCATTATGCAATGATTGCCACTTTTGGCAGTGATTGAATGATTTTGTGCAGATTTAAAGAGTTAACACTATGCAGTTTGCTGTACGTAGTGTTTTTGACATCAATACCAATCCATTCCATTCCATTCTTCCCAAATTGTAGCTTGCAAGTTAAAACATTTTCCTTTTTTCTTATTGACATAATTCATCTATAGTGAAACAACTAAGGGAATTCATTTGATGAGACATAATTCATGATTCACAAAGTTTTTGTTTCTTTTCTAGTACCACTATGGTGCCAAAAAGAGCTTTCGTCACATTTATAGCCAAATTAAAGGGCGTGGCTTTATAACATTGTATTGGGGCTTTGCCCCCAAAGCCCCATTCTTTCTCAACTATATACTTGCTTATAGCTAAGTCTGACTGTTATGTTCTTGTCAGTAAACCTTCATTTTATCACTCAACCCAGTTTTATCCCTCTCCCCCATTTTGGTAGGCAAAAATGTAAGCCCTACATCCCCTACAAAAATTGCTAGGCACAAGAAATGAATTAGAATTATTTTGTAAAATTCTAAAAAGGTACACCCTTGAAAAGGTGTGGTTACTAAAATTTTGTCTTGAGCCCCCCCTTGTTTAAAATCTAACAATACACCTCTGGTAGATAGGTCTGTTGGCATTCATGATTCACCCTAAAACTTTGTGTGAATAGTTAAACAGACCATCATTTAACCCATTTTGGATATTTCCATACTTGGGAGAGTGTTCCTCATTTTGATCTGTGCCCCAAAACTTGCTAATAGGCCTGATTAAGCAAAAAATGATACAAAGACTCTAAGGCTGTGATGAGTAATTGAAATTTTGTTTACTTACAGGCTCATTAAGAAAGATATCCAATGAAATATCAGATTGCAATGGATCCGAGAGTCCTGAGAAATGAAAGCATTTTGCAATGTGCATCATTTGCCTTAAAATTAAGCAGCTACCACATAACTTAGATAGAAACTATAAATGGGAAGGTGATCTGTGAAAAAGACATGAACAGTGGAAAGCACTCTTCCTGATGCAAGGCTTCTGTTTACATATATATGATCTCACAGGACTATACCCCATTTATAGCAACTGACTACTGTTCATGCTTCCCCATATCAATTACTACATGATCTATCTCTCATTTTGCTTTACTTTTAAAAATATATTCTATGCCTTTTGGATATGTTCTTCAACAAAAAACTGTTTGCCAAGGTTCTAAACCCCTGCAACATTTCAATCACAAAATATAAGCACAAAATAAAAATGCCTTGATATCAATTTTAGAAATAAAAATCCATGCAGAAAACTCACTTTGCCTTCTAGCTCTGGATGAAGACTCCCCTTCCTGTCAAAGGTAACACAAATTAGCAAAAATGTTAAATAAAAGCTTAGCTGTCATAAGACAATTCTTGTAATGAAATCAAGGAACTCTCTTTGGGAACTGATGACAATAGTAAAGTAATGCACCAAAACAAACAGATGTTTGTCTCACCTGGACAGTTTTCATTGTCCCATCATATGAAGGGACAGCACTGCCATCTGCTTGAGGTAGAAATCTCTTTGGACTAAAAGCAAAGGAAATATGAAGCACTAAAAACTAGTGGGCAGGTGTAATAAGGAGTACCATCATAAATTAGAAAAAGAAAGTTTTTAGATTTGCATGTATCTGGGAAGAAGTTATATTTGAGGGAAGCTCTGCCCAGAATATCATACAATACTGCTGAACATTGAAGCTATTCATGAGAGGGACTAAAATGGAAGATGTAAAATTGGGGAAAAGGGAAAAGTAATTAAGAAATCGAAATTTGTAGAAATATAACAAGAAATTCAGGGACTTGCTAGAACATACTTCAGTTTCAGGAAGAACTTGTGCACATCCAGTATTGAGGTTGAATACCTGTAATAAACAGTTTATATTATAATGCTTGAAAAACTTGACAATAGTCACTAGACTCAAGTTCCTAAAACTAAGGAGTAAATGCAAAATGTCAACAAAACAAGTAAAAATCTAAATTGAAGATTCTGGTGATCAAGTTGTACAAATTGATAGGCAGAAGTGCAATTTTGCAGAGGAGGAAACCCTCAAATATTGCTGATTTTCCTATTTTTGTTGTTTTAGATGAATTCTTTCTACGCAAGTCTAGCTGTCAAAGGCCTTCCTAGATGCAACATTCCATCTGGAAAACTTAGTTCATTTCAAGCTATTGTCAATACCTCTGTAAACAGAATCCAAATTCAACTAGACTGGAAATGCATGAAACTCCTTTTGGCAAAATGTTTGCTTCATGGAGGATTGCATGATATGTTATTTGTCCTATGCAATCTGAAAGTAATCTTAAATAACCTTTCCACTTTGCATTTAGCGTAACTGTAATGATAAGTCGATGAAAACTTGATGAAACTCAACTTAAAACAGCCAATAAATTTATTTCAACACAAAGCACGAAATTCCAACTAAGAAAGATCAAACGTTCTTTTAATTACCTAAGAAGTTGTTCACCAACACTGACTATTATGTCTGGCAAGGTATCGTCCATATTTCCATCAGCAACGGGATCGGGTAAAAGAGATGGCAAAGAGCGAGTATCATGATCTCTCAAAACAGCAGAGTTAACATCATCTTCCCATGCTTTATTTGCTTTAGCAATAACATGAGGATAAATATCTAACATCCCCAAAACGGGCGAAGGTTGTTCATCATCATCACCATCAATGTCCATTGTCGGATGTGGTGGAACCTCGTCTGTTCCACTTCTTCCTTCCACATCTTGTTCGTCTACGTTAGGATGGCTCCAGCAGCCTCTTAAACAGTCCGTGATTTTACCCATATATTGCACACGAATATAGAATTGTATTTTCCATTAATGTTAATTTACTACAAGGTGAAAATAGTCCAAGAGTAGCCTTATGAGCTGCTATGATCATTCGTACAGAAAGAAAGTGTTGATAATAGTGAAAAGACAGTCAAATCCAAATCATGCATAGCAAAATCCAGATTAATCCAAATTCTGAAACGAGGCCATAAAACAATAGATTCTACACAGCCTTTGGAAATGGTGGTCTGTTTCCAACAGTGTGAGTTCGAAGAGCTTACAGAAAAGACGGTAAGAGAGTAAGAGAAAGTGTAATGCAACCATAGTTGTTACATACGAAAGACTCCATTTATAAATATGTGATTTGGGAACATGCATTCGACCACAAAGACAATATTTGTAATGAAGCAAGCCCTTGAACCTAACAAGAGATAGGTGTTAACAATAAGGGCAGAATTAGCCCTGCAATGTTGCTGGCAACCTTGTCCTTTAATATATTTGGCTAGATGTTGTTCATTCAAGTTATCAAAATATAGATCACTCTGATAAATCCAAATTCTGAGTTAAATCAAAGCAAAATTTTTAAGCCAAACAGTTTCTTAGAAATCCAGATTTCACAATGGATTTGACAACTCCGACTTAGCAACTCTGAATAGAATACTGGAAAGGGGATGCCCCTTTCAGCCAATCAGATGTGAGGATTTAGGGCCAAAGGCCAGAAGTGCAATGCTTTTGTTGACCAAAAAAATGTTCATCGGATAAAATATTCTGTGGTTAGAACATACTTTCGGACAAATAAACTGTCGGACAACTGTTGACAAATCTTTTTAATGACGAAATCACCACAATGGTGGGATATTGATTCAGCGTGCTGTAGATGAGCTTTTCAGAAACGTTTATGAATCTAAAAATACCATAAATATGGAGTAAACGCTTTTGCAATATGGAACCACTTTGTAAGGAACCCACATTTTTTGTTGTTTACTTTATTTTGAGTAGGCTGTTATACCTAGCTTATTAAGCTAACTTAGGCCTACTATGCATGCCGCATCCAAGCATGGGACCCCTAGTTTAACGTCCCTTCCGGAGGACGGCGGAGTGAGCTGTTTTGGTCGTTCATCTGGAGGTCACCCATCCAGTTTCTGACCGTACACAGCCATGCTTAACTTCAGATAAGCTAACGGACCTGGCTGGGCCGCTTGGCCATAATTTTTAAAGAACTTATACCACTAATGGATAAAAGCCTAAGGGAATTTTCAATTCCAAAAAATTCTTATAACTGTAAGTAATCAAGAAATAGGAAGCCGGTTCCATTAATTTGCAGTCAAAACTCGCATAGGTACATTTATAAACATTGTTGTGAATTGGGCGAGCATGGGATAAGAAAAGGACTAGATGTGAATTTTATTCTAATTAATCAATCAAATGGAAGCTATTTACATTATTCTAAGATCGATTATATTAAGTTCTACTCTGCTCAACTCAATTCTCAATTCCAATGCAATTCTAAATTGCCTAGCATATGCAACGCATGCATACTAAATATGCGTAGGTAATGGGAGCATAGGGAGAGCATGCTGAGAGGGCGCAACGGAAGTGCCCGTAACAAGAGCCCAGTGCCCCCTTTAGTCCTCCGCTGCGGCCCTTCACAACACACTTCTTTCCTACCTTCTTTACGCTTGTAGTCTTGAGTTCTAGCCAAAATTAAAAGCAAAACTTGAAATTTTAATGTCTTCCTTCTTTATTAAGCTATGTGTGCACCTGGGGGGTCACTTGAGTCTTCACGTTGTGACCCGATACTTTTGGGGGGCTTTCCAGTAATGGCACGTGATAGCAGTTTGTTACACTCAATAACGCCATTTTAATGGTTCTCATCAAGTAATTTATTTGATATTTGGGTTTGTGCAAGTTTTTTTGATACCTGATGATGGACCCCCTCCCCCCCGTATATAAATGTTCTAGTGAAAAATATACATATTTCATCCACAAATATGTCAAATAAGGCAAAAGCAAAAAAGTTGCTTTTAAGTGGTGGGGCAAACATGTTCCACTGGTGGGGCAATGAAAGGGGCTGGTGGGGAATGTCCCCACCAGTTTATGGTAGAAATGCCCTTTTTATCAGTATCTGTCGGTAAATTAGTGGTTTAAACTGTACATTACACCCCCCTCCTCCAGAAAAAGAAGTCAAGCAACTTGATTGAATAGCAGAACCATCATGTGTGAGTCACATGACACAAGTCGTAACACGTTCTGATCATAGAAATTTCATCTGTTGCTGAGAAAACACCATTCCGGTACTTATCAACAAATATCTCCTTTCTGTTCATGGATTACTGAACCAGGTCAATTGTTGAGACACTCATTATGCAAATGTTTAAAAAAATTTTAGGCAAAACTGATGGTGTTCAGGTTATGTGCAAAATTGTGTGTTTTAAATTTTTTAAACCTAAACTTCATCTGTATTTAAACAAAATGAGCATTTAAAGTTGCTTTTTGAAAGGGGCCCCATTCAAAATGAAAAACAGTTTAATTCTACCCACCTTGAAAGTTGAAAATGAAATGAAGAAGAGAAATCGGAAGATGATCTGAAAAAGGAAAGGAATGAAACAAAATAGTCTGATCCTTCCATGCTTTGTAACGTTTTCTTATGCACAATCGACACAGAACAGAACACGTCTGAATTCTGATGCTTATTTTCAAGACTGACTAAATCAATTTAAGTTACCTATAAAGCATGTAGGATACGTTATGGTGTTAATTACTGTACACATTGACCTAGGACCTTATTAATGCTACACTTTTAAAAACCTGCATTGTAAATCTTTAATCTGACGGTCGACAAACAGAATCTAGATTGGGCAAAACGCCATTGAAGATGCAAAATAGGTGACTAATAGAATGGTGTCAATAGGGTTATTGGACCATAAGACCTCAATTTCATGTCAAAGGCCAGCAAAAACAATGAACTCTTTAAAAACATCAAGAGATATAAAAAAAACATAGGAGAGCATGCTACTCTGTAGGTAAGTTTGCAAATTTCATCAGTGTTGCAGTTAGGTTGGGACATTAAAGTCTGCTGGCTATCACCAGGGAGGTATAGTAATGGGGTGTGTGGTGTAACCAAAGATAATAGTGCAACTCGATCGGCTTGAAGCCTCAAAAGGCTATCGGTCGCCTTTGAAATTAATTTCATGATTTTGAAATCCCAAGTAGCGTATAATCTGTGATAACAGATATTTGCTTGCTCTTACCATTCTAGCCAAAATTAACTTGTAGGCGCATCTTTCTTTCTGCAAAAATTATCAACCTTTCGTAGCAAGAACAGACAGGCTTTCTATAGTAGAAGTTGTAACACTTTATACGTAGAACCCTTAGTAGACACTGTACGACGTTGAGAAGCTTCGGAGTAGAGTTGTTGAATGTTGTTGTAACCCATTCCACGTAGTAAATATGAACAATACTATGCTGAAACATCTGAATCTACATCTATCAGGAAGTGCCGGTGCAGAATCTTGTTCCTAGAATGGCCATTCTTTGAACTTCCGCGTTACATTTTCTTACAAGTGAGGGACAAAACAGAGAACTGTTTCCGGCATGTTTCGTAATCAGGTGGTCTGTGGATTGACAAAGACAAATGGGGAAATTGGTTACGTCATGATGAAGCTGATAGCCAGGGCCAGACTGCATTCCAGACCACTTTTGCACCAGATCTGTGGCGAGCACGAACCTTTGTAGAAACTCGCCAGTTGTAATTTAGCGAGCTTTAGCAAAATTTAGTCCAAGTGTGCCTAAGTTTTACCAGCTCAGATGGCGAGCCACATCTTTCTACAAACAATTAGGCTAGAACAATGGTTTTCAACCCTTTTGCAGGAGCGGAACCCTATGGAAATATTACAGTGGCTAGAGAACCCCTGCTTGAATATCTGCATAGGAGAATAAAAATTACTTACGATCATAGCATTTTTATAATTTATGGCGGAGCCCTTGGAGGGCACTGGCCGAGCCTTTGCATTCCGCAGAACCCTGGTTGAAAGCCACTGGGCTAGAATTTGTGGCGATCAAAATTTCCGAAGTGCATGCTGGGTTGATTGGGCCAGGCCCCCAATAGAGCAGAGCGACTTGTATGCTTGCTGCAGAAAAGAGGACTCCCTACAGCAAGAGCATGGGTACATGACTATTCACAAGTATAAAAAGCATGCCTAGGTCAGATCTATTCTCCATAGACGAGAGATGCAATATTACAGGAAAGGAAATAAAAGTCTCTGTTCTTATAAGGCCCTGGCCAAACGACTCGATTTTTTCCTCAACATTTGATCTCAAAGAGCGTAGTCGAGCCAGTGTGACCAAACGACTCGATTTTCCTCTCGACTTTTCTCTCGATTTGTCAACTACTCATATTACCGTAACGTGTATCAAGCAAAAATATTTATCAATACAAATATTTGCCCGTCCAATGAGATGCTACTGCACATGTTTTAACTCGACTTCCTCGACAAGGTGGCCAATCGAGTCGATTTTCACTCAATAATTCTTTTGCTTGATTTTTTGGACAAAGATCAGACTTCCCTCAACATCACTCCACTCCACTCGACTCACTCAACAAGGTGGCCATACGGCTCGATTTTTTGTCGAGTAAAACATCGAGTGAAAAATCGAGTCGTTTGGCCAGGGCCTAAGAAAGTGGTCTGCAATCAAGCGTGCAGAAATTTTCTGGTCCTGTACACATTTTCCTACATAAGACTAAAGTTCATAAGAATATTAAGGCTCAAAATCGCTAAAATTTAAGAATAATTGAAGAACGATGCAAGGCTCAATATCTACTATTCTGTTCCACTTTTATTTTGTTTTATGATGAAGTAAGACATCAATAAAGATTTGAAATTATTCCATTGATTTTTAGACGAAGTTACACCGTCGTTATTTAAGAATAACGCAAAAACAATCTAAAGCTCAAAGCTACTAAATTCAAGAATATTGAGGCTCAACGAGATGCTAAACATTGTGATTTAAAACGTGTGTACTGAAACTTTCTAATGCAGTGGTTCCCATGCTTTTCCAAATATTTTACAAGGCAGTCCCCATCAAAAATCATAACAGGAGTTGAAACATATTCCATTAGGGAATATTCCTTTCCCGATCCTCCTGAAACCCTCCACCATTAGCGGGGTGAGTGGCCAAGCGGCTCAGCCAGTTCTATTAGCTTAACTGAAGTTAAGCATGGCTGTGTACGGTCAGATTCTGGATGGGCGACCTCCAGATGAACGACCAAAACAGCTCACTCCGCCGTCCTTCGAAAGGGACATTAAACTAGGGGTCTCATGCCTGGATGCGGCATGCATAGTAGGCCTAAATTTGCTGTATAAGCTAGGTATAACAGCCTACTCACAATAAAGTAAACAACAACAACAACAACCAATGTCATAGGACACGAATCACAGCCATGATTTCAAAACTGCAGTGACACTTTCTCAGAAAAAACTTCTTAAGTTCGATGTTCAAATATGACACCAAAAAGCCACAAACATAAAATATAATTGAAATTTTTGAGGATAACTGCTCCAATACTCCTTCCGTTCGCCCTAGCACAACTGTTTCTAGGAAAAGACTCTGCGGGGTTGTAGCGAAAAAAACAGTAAAAACGAAAAAAAACGACCATCAAATTCGATATTAATGAGAATTGCATGAAACAATATACATAACTCGTTTACGTTCATAAGTAAGTGTACCAGAAATTAAGTACGAAACAGACTTAAGTAAATGATCTCAAAAATAAGCTCAAATACAACTCATGGCAAGTGGTAATGAGGTCATATGATTTTTCGAAAAACAAACTTGACGGGCAACATAAGACGTGGAAACGAAAATATTTTACAAGCAATTCGGTGATCTTGTAACAGTCCTTCTACGGTAAAGATCGACATAGATAGGAAGGGATCCGAACGATAAAAACCGCTGTAAAGTCCACTTACTCGAAAGTGTAGAAAGCTGATGTGAAAAAATAAATTTACTGTGCATGAATTCGAAAAGGTCTGCGTTTTATTGCACGGGCTCTCAACCTGTGAGATGACTTCCAAAGATTAAAAAACACTATCTGCTTTTATTGTTCATCAGTGTAGTGAAAGTCAGTAAAGATAAGACGCAGTTTTGACAATTTAGTCATAACACGAAATAATCATACTCCAGGTTGGAGCAAATAACATCACTTAAGAATATTTCAAACTTCATAGAAAACAAAAAGCCAATTTGAGGGGAACCACATCATTCATGATTTCAAGACATCAGAGTAAGCAGATTTTAGCTGGGGGCAACAGTTGATAACCCTGATCTCAACAAAAATAGGAAAGGATCAATTTCCTCTTTGAGCTGGAGCATATTCCCAATCTGTATCCAGAAAGCTATCCATGCAATTCTGCCTTTCAACTTGGGATTCCTACTTCCTTATGAGGGATGCTTGCTTTGTTCTAAGATTGCTGGGACTGAGTCATGTAGTCCATGCCCGGAACAAATTGGTGCAAGAGCGTCAATTCCTAAGTGCGCCTTTGTCTGCATGAGCGATTGCTATAAATTAATTGGCATTGCACGTGCGATCCAAGATTTGTGCATCCGATATAGAGAGTTTCTTGATGCTGACCATGTCAAATGTCTTACTTAGGATTAAACTGGATAAAGCAGAGTTCTGAAAGCAAAAGGTGACAGTCACTAGTGTTGCAGTTACGACAGCGTTCCTATCTGGCACGTGTGATTGTACGGTAATAGTGGTGTTGGCATGGACTATTTTTCGTTCGTTCTGAGGGTTTTGCAAGAGTGTCGACATGTGTATGTGCGATCGCACTTGTCTCCGGGCATGGACTGGTCCTGATGTGACTGCTTACCCAAAATTTATGGGCTAACATTGAAGACTGAGTCAAGCTTTAGACTGTGGAAAATTACCTCTACATGAAAATCAATCTCTCTGATTCCTTACAGGACTGCTTTTAAGGACTCTTTTACCAAGCCAAAGTTGCATATATATTAGAAATAAAAAATGTCCTAGAAAAACATCGCACGACAACGTCCATGAATCCAAATACTTTCATTAACATATTTTCATAGGATTCCATATAAGAAACTAAGATCAACTCGCAAACTACAACGCGATAGTTATGAGATGTCAATAATTACTTTCAAAGACACTAAGCTTGAAAAATCTAATTTATATACCTTTCATAATATATTTTAATAAGAAAGTAGATCGTATTAATTTAGAGATTGGAGTTTGAGGAAATGCCTAGAGAGGAAGGCAGGGTAAGCCTCAAAAGGTGTGAATTGAGTAACCCGATGAGGGATATCTCAAACACACCCCCCTCCTGATGTCTAACTATAGCTACAACTATAAGTATAGCAAATCTAGAACTACCGATTAAATTGATATATTGTTTGTGACTTTGCCGGTATTTTAAACATTACATAAACTAGTGCTTCCTGTACTATAGAAGCGGATAAAAGTGTACAAATGAATGCGTTAGTTTACTAAACAAAGACCCAGTGCATCGGACCTCCAAACAATTTTCATAGTACAAAACAACTACTTACAAATTCAAGTATTCTTACAAATTTGTGCCCTGCAACCAAATGTGTATATGCATTTTAAAAGAAACGTTATACATACAATAAGGTCCTAAAGCACCACTATGAAGGTACATGAACAACCGCTCGGCAAATTGGGCATGTTGGATTTGACTGAAAAAAAACCAAATAGCATGAGAAAAACCATGGCGTTAAGAGAAACTGCAAATGCTCGCAAGACAATATTATGGCAAAACCCCCAAAATAATCTAATTTATAGCTACAATGCCTGCGAAAAGTTGTGGAACAATGGAACATATGAGCTACCAAATCCCCTTCCCAGTGTCGTAACCGAAGTAGGATAGAGTCAGGACAGCTCCTATGGGTCCCCTAACTTCTGAGGGCCTGAAGGGGGCCCTCAGAGGCTTTGAAGGGGCAAATTTTTATTTGTGAGTGAAAAGCAAGATTTCATCCCAATCCTTTCCAAGTCTTACAGGCCCTGAGTTTCGCCACTGCCTCTCCCCCCTGACGATAGAGCACTTGCGGAAAAAGTATGAATGGCTGCTAGACTTGATGGATTTTCATATAATGATGGACTTCAGCTAACGAATCAACATTAAATAATTGGGTGGAGCTGCATATTCTACCATTGCTTGCATGAGAAATAGGAAAGGAGTAGGGAAATCTTGAAACGGCATGGGTGCTCAAAGTACCTTTGGCAGCATTTTACCAGGGCCTTCAATTTTTAACTACTTACGCGAATAGAAAAAGTATCCTGGATGATAAACAGTATTCCCTAATACTATTGAAGATATCAACACCAAATATGGATGATGGTAATGATGATGATGATGATGATAGCACAGAGTTGGAGACATCCACGCGGGCACTGAGAGACACTACAATTAAGTTGATAGCAATCCATGTCATCAAGATCCACAATACGGGTGGATGTTGATGACCCGCGGCAAACTGTCAATCCAGGCTCCTTCAGTGAAAAGCAGGCTCAATGTTTCACATTGCAGTTCTGTCCAGTAACTGTCGGGGGCAACAGAGTGGATTGCGGGTAGCCGACTTAGTCACCTCTTATAAACAATTGCAAGGCGATCAACTGACTCATAAGGTCAGTCCCAGGCCCCATGAGGGACGTAACCAGGAAGAACGAAACGAAGATGATACTTTCTCTCGATTTGCATCCGTTTCCCCCAATCCCTTGGGGTTTGGAGGGTGCCTCTGCGGGGACTTTAGTTCTGGCACGAGCATTTAGAATCCGATGCCCTTCCTGACGTCACCAATGGTCTGCGGTGGGCCTCGAACCCAGGACCACGTTGGTCTGAGTCGAGTGCAGAAGATGATGATGATAAGATATAATTGCAAAGAAGAAAAAACGAAGGGACTTTCTCACCTTTAGCCATTTGTCGACACATTTGCTGTGAAACTCATGAGTGCAAGGGAGAATCCTTAAGTTTTCGTTCTTTTCAAAATCACTGATACAAACAACGCATCTTCTAAAGGCAAAAGAAAAATTTGCACCTTCAACAAAGAGAAGTGAAATGTGATGCTTAGAAAGACACACTGTAGTGTACTGGTTACAAACGGCTCACGCAATAAAAATAGTGACAAAGACACTGAAAGGACCATATCAATGTTGCTCAATATAATTACATCAGGCATATAATTTGAGAAAAAAGTTAATGTCATCTTCAAAGTTCTTCTGCAATATCTACCCTTTACATTGTATTCCAGTACCTTAAAATTCTAAAAGTCAGCAAATGAGAGTTAGAAAATTTATGCTTACTTCTGTTCAGACGAAACACTATCATCATCTTCGTATTGATATGATGGTAACTGCTCTATGTCTAGTTTACTTAGGCCACGGGGTTCTGCTGATTGAATGTCTACTCTGTTCCAAGGGTAATTCGGATCGTCAAAATTATCTTCGACATTTTCAGGCGGAAAAACGGGATCTGCGACTGTTCTTTGTATTGAAGAGGTGGGTATAACTCGATATGGATGGTAATGGAAGGGCACGTGCATATATGGATAAGGTCCATTGGCTGCACGAGAGGAAAGATGTCGCCAGTGATGCCGAGTTTGACTTGTGTGTGATGGCTAAAAAATAAAATCATATGTATATAGGATTTTTTCTGCTAAACACTGCGTGGTCTAAAAAATTTCTAATGGCTAGATGTAGCCTTCACAGGCATTAGCAATATATAAGTAAGAGGAGTTTGATATGTAACTAGACTTTGGATGTCTTCTACAAATGATCTGCTATCAAGAAACGCAAGCCAGTGAATGCCATACTGAAAACATTGGAAGTTTTAATAACGTCCTGGCACTCTACAAGAAGTAATAGGGTATACATGTACTGAATTTATACATGCATGTTTGTATGTCATCATTAACAGGAAGTTGATGTGTCTCCTATTCCAACTTGTTATACAGGACTCATACATTGGAAATCATTACAGTTTTTGATGAGTGTAGTATACCAAAGACACAAAATAAGGGTGCATGTCTAATGGATGCCTAAAAGCAATATAATAGGGACATTTGGGAAAAAATATAAAAATAGAGGGAGGGTCTTGCATGATCATGTCTTCTTCAATAGCTCTGATAGTGTCGATAAAGGAAAAGAAATTTCAATCAAGATCGTGTTTTCCGTCGTGGCTCTCTTACTAGATGTTAGAATTCTGTTACATTTTCCAACAAATTTTTCAATCTCAAAATATGCAGAATTTTCAAAGAATAGTATTTTAGAAGGTTTAGTTGTTTATTGAACGAGTTTCATTCACAGCTCTACCATATTATTGAATTGAGTCTATCAAGAGAAAATAATGCTTCAGATATATTTGTCTAATAAGCACTACATGTGTCTATGTGTGTGTCTCCTCCCTCTCTTTATCTCTCTTCCCTCCCTCCCTCCCCCCTCTCTCTCTAAGTGTCATATGTAGCATCCGTAAATAGCAAATATCAAAAAACAAATGCATTTTGTAGATGAGGCTTCTTTACACTTGGGGTTTATAACTACATGGTTGAAATACTAATAATGTAGCTTAATCCAACACAGGTATTTGTACTAAATTACTTCCAATATTGAGGTGATTCATTCCTGTAGCCTTTGTTTAGATTGATAAGAATGTTCAAAGTCACTCAACAAACATTGGGAAAATGCAAGAAAAGATGATATCATCAGCAACATACCACAGTCATAGCTGGCATATGATGATGTCCAATGGAGACACAAGAAAAAGGATAATGTTGATATCTATGAATATGGTGATGAATATGTGTGTGGTAGTGTGAGGAATCATCAAGTGGTGGACCATTCACCTAAAAAGAGAATTAGCAACACCAATTGAATACCATTTTCTATCAAAGGTTGCAGCACCAGAGACAGATGAGCTGGATGGGGGGGGGGTAGGGGCATGATGTCAATCACACAATCAGCAAAAATGACAATTAAGAGCACTTCTATATACAATTTCAGTGACATGGGGGCAGCTCTCACCAGTTCTCCTACTGCCTATGGCCTTGTGGGTTGCTACTGGCATTCAACATGTAAAAGAAAGGCCTGTCTACATGCTTTACAGAAAATTCTATCCCAATATAATATCAGACTATAAAATGGCTTTCTGATTTGATATTTGTAAAAATGCCATTGTGAAAATATCATTAGAATGGAATGAATTATCATATCGGCACGATATATTTATATACTAAACAAAGCAAATGAAGATGAAAAACTCCATACTGGATGCCTTTGAAAGAATGCTTCCTCCAGTCTATTTGGCATCATCTCTGGTTGCCCATGAACAGTAGGAATCATTGCTGATATCGCTAATGAGCCAGCTACAGGTATTGGACTAAATGAAACACCACCAGGTGGAATATGATGCACTGGGAGCAATGGGTAATGGCTCTGTGGATAGGTTGGAGTAGGAGAGAATGCACTTTGATGTTGGTGATGCTGCTGAGGGCAAGAGCAAGTTGAATTCCTGTAACCTTCAAAGGGAACTTGACAACTACAGGTCTGCAGAACTGGTGCTGACACAGTGCTATGAGAGAATAAACAACTCTTTATTACAATACTGGTAAATTCAGGCAACTAGAAATTATCGAGGGAAAAAGTCCAATCCACAAAAAGGGCATGCTAAAACTGTTCAAAGGAGAAAAAGCCTTCAAATACTCTTTTGCAGATTCATAATTGGAAAAAATACCATGTGGAGGTTTACTGATATCATTGCTCTGAAGGCTAATGATTCTTACTGCTACTTCTTGTCATAGTAGAAATGGGAGAACATGGGGATGGGGCAAAGCACCTAGGAATTTTTGGAATCATGCCTTTTCCCTACTATGGAAATGCCTTTCTTGAACACAGAGGGTGCTGTAAAAAATGGCACTTTTGTTCTTCTGCTGAAGAGCAGGACTTTTTTCTTTTAATTTCATCCAATATTTAAAGATGAACAACAAAACCTTTCAGCAAGATAAATATACTTAATTACAATAAAAGGACAAAAAAAGACAAAATGCAAATAAAAAGATGCTGCTCTACCAAGACCCCAGTATCCCATTCCTAGTTGCATGCCTGTAAATTTGTACTTTTGGGTAATGGCCTTTAAATAGATTGTTTTCCATTTCAAAGTTGACCATTCAAGTTTCTTTTAATATACAATGCATAAATAAAACCATATCTTTTTTCCTCATTACTGTTAAAATATTAAAATAAACTTCCATTTATTCTTAATTTGAACACTAAAGTCTTTTCTCTAATGAGTTCAAACATGACTCATTCAGAGGCTTTGTATATTATAACTATATAAACACATTATTACTGAGCATAATCTTTATTGGAAAATTTACATATTACTGATGCAGCTACAACGAAATACTAATATTTACCTCAATGCCGGGCAGCATGGATGCTGTCTAGGGCAAGAACTAAAACCAAACTCAAAACCTGAATGCTGAGACAAAGCACAATTTGATTGAGTGCTAGGTTGTGGGTAGTTTCTGTTCTCACGACTTCGGTAGCACTGAGGACAAGGACTCTGAAAAATTTAAAGCAACAAAAGTAATTGTAGGCATCAATATTCCAAAATAAGAATGGAAATAACATATTATTGCAAAAATTCCTATGGCTAGGTGACTAAGCTACTTTAAGGTAACACTTCCTTTCATAGTTAACACAAAACACCCAATCTTGCACTCATTTCAGAACTGGATAGTAAGCAATAAATGGCAATTCTTCAAATATCTCTAAATTACAGTCATGTTAGTAGTATATCATAGCTAGATACTATGAGGTAGAAATTACTTAACAACAACTGTAGGAAAGGCCATCTGTGTAAATGAAGGAAAGGTAAATAGAGAAATAGAATGATTTTAGCTAAATTAGACATGTGCAAGTGACAAATGTTGTAGCTCTAAATTTATGTATACCATAGGGGCCTAATTATAGTGTACATAAAGTTGATGATATATTGACTTCATAGAAACAAGTTATTTTAAAAAACAATTTTAGCTCAATAGTTAGAGCATTGTAATACTAGGGGTGGTAAACCACAGCACCAATGGTCCCAGAAATTTGCAAAGGTTTCCAGAAAGAAGAATGAAAAGCAAGGACAAATGAGAAAGGGTAAAAGAAAGGAGAGGAGAAAAAGAAAGAAGAAGTGAGAGAAGAAAAAGGAGAAAAAAAAGAATGACATTTTCCATATTCTAGTATGCTATGTTTTTTCAAAATGATCACAGAAATGTTTTTCAACACTTTCTATGGTCTCAGAAAGTCATACATGATGACTATTTATAGTCCTGAGTACTCATTCAAATTTCCAAGAAACACTAAAGAGGAAAAATGTGAAAGCATTGCCAATGGTATCAGCAAGTAATAAAGAAGCACCATTATTTAATGAAAGAATCAAAATTCTATCTCAATCTATTAAAAACTTTTAATGGACCACTAGAAGAAAAAAATTTGCTGAAAGTGACCTAAAATTTCTAGATTCTAGTTATTTTTTAGACAGTTAGCTGCATTTCTGAATGTGAAGAGCTTTCCTATAAGCAAGTGCTAGGTAATGGACTTCAATCACAATGGAAATGGCAAATGATAATTCTGGGCATAGGAAAATAAATTACCTTTCTATCCACGGCATACTGAGGAGAAAATGCTGGCAGACTATCTTGCATGTAGCCTTGCAAACTATGTGAAGTCATTTTTTACTAGCATAAAAAAATAGATGCATCAAACAACAGTTGATAGAAAATATTAGCTAATAATTTTGAACTATAATATGTTGTGAATGAGACCCTACTATATTCACTCAAACAGCTAGAAATCTTTCCAACAACATATTTAAGTACATTCACTGAAGTTCTCAGTGTGTAGAAGAGGCACTAAGTTTATCAAGCTAGCTATTGGGATTTCATGGTAGATAAAAGTGGTTTAAACAACATACCAGTAATTCCTAGCTGGCGAATATCAAGGAAAATCATCACAAAATTTTCCTGCAATATATGCATTAAATAAAAGTACTCAGCCTAACCCTAACCTTCCCAAAAACCATAACCCTTCCAAACCCCTTGGAAACCCTGTAAGTCTATTACAGTAAAATTCTGTGATGACAATTCTTAATATTCGCCCTTCCTAACATAGTGTGGGGTGTATGTATGATGAGGAGCAAAATGATAGGCTACAAGTTTTCCACCTGAATGCAAATGACAGGCTTTTTGGTTGCTTGTAAACACTTCTATCTACAATGTCACTTTCAGGGAATAGGTAGGTACTAGAAATGCACAACAATGCTAGCATCTCAATGGATACTACTTACTTAACTGCATATTTCTTGAGATGCTAGCCGAAAAAACATTTCAAATGCTGATAATATTACTGTACTGATGTAGCTACAATTGTTGAATAGCTAAAGTCAAATTCAAGTAAACATACATTGAAGCTAGAATATGGCATTCACTGTTCTAAAGCAAGACTGTGAAGAGGTTGAAGGATATTTTTGTGAATATAAACTACGATGTCAACAGAAGATAGCAAGAAGGTGGCTCTGAGCCATGGCATTGTTTAACAATAACTGGATGAAACCTGGCACCCTACAAAATCAGTTAAAGGAATGATACACAATACTACCGTCATGAATTGACTTAGGACGAATGCCGGTGACTGTTTACGTTATACATGCGTAATGTAGTCTACCGTTTCCAGCTACTGACAGTTCTACAACAACATTTTCTGGTTTTCACTAACCAACAAATATGTAAAACTCAGCTATTCAGAACTAGCATACGGTGCGCTCTATGAGCATCTCTTTTAAATAGGCCAACGAAGTTTTTTGTCATGCAATACACCAGAAAGGCCGATGAGCGATCCCCAGGCAATTCGTTCTTGAGACAATCGCGATCATTCGGATAACTAACTCCAATATACCTTGTGAATAGTAAAATCTTTGATTCAAACACTTGTATATGCCGATATCGCAAGGGTGTGGATAATAAATTCTGTTTTTTGTCCTCGCAGCGCCGTTCCTTCGAGCACGAGCAAGACTTCAGTGCCGCGCATAAACAGCAGAAGAAATTACAGCGAATGATTAGTAGTTAAATATACATTACCCCTTTCAAACTTCTTCTATCTTTTGCTTGATTCCTTATATTAAACAGCTATTCTGTCGATGTTTTCGTGGCCCACACTATAATTATTCTACCACAGCTCTCCGGATAGAAACCCTTCTACAGCATTCATGAGTGATTAGTTTGCGCAACTTCCTACGCATCACAGGAAATAAAAGAGCGGATATGACGTAGCGATAACAGTCAAATCACTCTAATTTAACCACAAACCACCAATCCATTGAGATACTGAGGCCCTACACTTTACCTTTTTTGGGGTTGGCCTTACTGAGTCTCCAATGTGCTTCTTAGCTCCTCTTGAGAACCGGGCGCATTGAAAATAAGTACTAAGTTTGTGTACATTCCTTTTAACAACAGTTGCAATAGAAAAGACTTCACTTACTTTTCTTTATAACACATTTTCTAGCTTCCACTCTATGTTTCCATTCATTCAAACGGGACATGTAAAATTAATGATTTGCTAAATGAATGCTTCTATAGTACCATAAGTATCTAACCAGGTTGTGTTTTCTAGGCGCAATCTTAGCTGGTGTAGGCCAACTGACTCAGGCAAAGTCATCGACGATGTTTAAAATATAAACTGAATGTATTATTAAACTGAAGCATAACACTGACATGCTTCGTTCTAGATAAAATAACGATCTTTACAGTCTATTCCAGAAAACACTTTCCTCAATGTAAAACTTTGTTCGCCGTGCATTTTCTTAACATGATCAGAAGTCCAAATTAAAAATGCTTCCAACTAGCACGACTCATAGCATATCTAACTCCTGACGTTCGCACGCCTCTGATCATGAGAAATCAAGAGAAATGATGCAATTCCATTGCATGAGAACATTGAGAACTATGAGAAAGTATACATTCACTATATGTTCTGCATTGCTAACCATTAATTTCATATTTGGACTCTTCGTTGTGTACACAATGCAAAAAAATAACACATATCTTCAACAACGCCATAAAGGTATTCTTCAATCAAAACGACAAAAACATATTTAGCTTTGAAAAAAGAGAGGTCGAGTAATAGACAGAAAAGGAGTTATGCCGAGAGGCTAGATTTAGGAGCATAAAATTCACAAGTAGAAGGTAAATATTCGTTGACCACGGTCAAGAACCTAGCTGTAAACAAAACGAATCTGCAATCATAAACGAGGACGAAGAACTTATGAGTGGCATCGTACACAATAAAGCTAACTGATTTAGAGCCAGTCCATTAGAACACACTCAAGGCAATAGCTTAAATTAATTTTGTTCGGGAATATTAAGTGACTTACCGCCATTCCTCCACAGCCATCTTTTCTCTGACAGTTCAAAGCCCTTACCTATCAAAAGCTTTCTCCTGCAAGATTTTTTATGTAGGCTTCGTCTCAATAAGACTCCATTTGAGTTAATTTCATTTTACAGGAAATCTGAAAGCTAGAACTTCAAAATAATGCGACGGAAGAATGCAAAAATATTCTGCTCTATAAGCTTGTTGGCATTTCAGTGCATTTTCAAAAGTAAATTCAGAAAAATTCAATGCCAAAGTGAAAATGAATGACACCGTACAGAACATTTTATCAAAAGCGATATAGCTACTACATTCTTTTTCTCATTTAGAGAGGAGAAGGAAAGGCAGAAAAACCCATATTTCAGTAATAGTATATGAAAAGCTTCATAAAATTAACAATGTACTACTACCATTAAAACTCTTTATAGAAATTAATTTTTCATAATCTTTAAATACAATTGTTACAAGAAATACTAACTTTTTAACACATTAAAAACTTCCAATTAGCCTTTGCTAGGCCTGTATAGCGATTTTCACTTTTCAAGTTTTGTATGCTTTGACGGAGCATAGTCTCCACCTGTGAAAGCCCTGAGACGGTACTCCAATGCTCGTCGCTCTTTCAGTTCATTGTGTAATTTCAAGGCCTGGAAAAGTATGACACAGGATGAAAAAAACACAGGATGACAATTAATTGGTGATGAAGCAAAATTCGTTTTGAAGTCACTGTTTGATTGGTTAGAGTTTTTCTTAAATTCATATCTTAAGTCCATCTACAGTCTATTTTAAGGCTATCTAGAGTCTATCTTAAGTCCATACTAGAGTTTATCTTAAGTCCATACTAGAATCTATCTAAGTCCATACTAGAATCTACCTAAAGTCCACGCAAAAGTCCATCCTATGTAAATGCTAGAGTTTATGTTAAGTCCACGCTAGAGCCTATCTTAAATGCATCTAGAGTTTCTCTTAAGTCCGTGCTACTTAAACAAACTCTCCTACCTTCATCTCATGGTAGTGTGGGTCCCATAGGGTATCCAAAGGAATTAACAGAAGCATAAAATGCAAGACTATCGGCAATGGAAAAAGTTTTGGAGTCCATTTTAAAATCTCAGGTAGTACACTGCTGTAAAGAGGCACGTGCAACCATAATCAAATCGCCATCTAAACTTTCTCTTGGCTCTCTGCTCTCTTCTCACCTAAAATAAGAAAAAAGAAAGTACCTCTTCCAAGTTCTTTCGAGCAGCTTCTACTTCTTCCATAGGGGTAACTTCTTCAAGAGTTGGCTTCTTACTACGCAGTTTTTTCATCTGCTCGTCAATTCTATCAAGAATCTCTCTATCTCGAGTCATTCTTATCAACGAGGATGCATCCAAATTTTCAAGTGCATCGTGAACTTGATCCCCATGCTATAAAGAAGTATTAAGTACAACTATAATCATTGCGAGAGGCATTTGCTGTAGTTTGTAGAGAGCACATGAAGCTCAATCTTAGGTAGATTAAAACCTATTGCTTGAAACTCAGCTTACCTGTGTTTCATAAATGTTTTTTCATTTTTGCCTGATTTTACAGCTTCTTATAAAAAAACGTGTATAGTCTGTTGGTACTACAGAACTTTACCACAGCAAGAAAAAGCGGCAGCATTCTTTTGACATACTATACATACATGTAGACATACAAGAATGGTGCCGCTTTTTCGTACTGTGGCAAGAACGTGTATGCAATTTAAAAAAAACAGCTAATCGAGCAACAAAAGCAACCTTGAGCTGTAGCCCAAAACTAGAAAAATCACGAAGAAATGTAAGAATATTCCCTAGATATAATAATGTACAAGAGAATTCTGTAACAGTAGTGCTGATCTGGATGTATCGGATCATGACAGCACAGCCATAATCTGGATCAATCCTAGTTTCATTTTTACATAGCAATGACATTGAACAGAGGCAGTTGCATTCATGATTCATGTATTAAGGGCAGAAGGAGCTGAAGATAATCTGAAATAACAAGAATGCAATTGCACTTCTTTCTCTTCAGAAATTTCACGCAAATTTACCAAAGAAGATTGACTATGCTATTGAAATCCATTAGAGCGTAAATGGAAGAATCCACTTATGTCTTGGTTGAAATGATAGAAAATAGAATATTTCGTACCTTAGTCGTGGCTTTAAACTTCTGGTCATGTGTCCCAAATGGAGGTGGAGAGGGAGCTTATGTCAAAGAAACAATACAGCATTAAGAACTAATAAAACTGGTTGTAGCATTTGGTTATTAGATATGCATAGACGGTGTTATTATGGTTTGCCGTGCTCAGGGTGCTCTTTTTGGATGTTTTATCTGGATTAATCGAATAAATGCATTCTTTTACTGTTACACCATAGTCCTTATTCTAACATCCCTCTCCTTCACAGACGTTATCAGATGCTCTCTTTTGATTATAATCATAAGAGAGTGGTGCATGAACTCGTGTGTCTACCAGTCACAAGAGCTACAATAAAGCAATGATATTCGAGTCGTAAAGGATGGTGTGGGGCATGTGCTTCAATTGTAAACACTCTCTAACAGGGACGCCGGAGCATATTTTTGAGTGAGAGTGCTGGGGACCAATGGCAAGCTACTATCGAGTGTGGAAGTGGGGCCAGAGGTGGAGCCCCTATAATTTGCATAATTACGCCTTTAGAATGTAAGAAAACCCCCTTTTAAAATATCGAAATACACTTTGTCTTAGATAGGATACACTATCTATTGCACGACATAACACACGAGCAAAAAGTGGAGAGGAGGGCTACAGCGCCCAAACGAGATCTTTTAACATCTTCCAGGGTGATATTTTTGAAATTGAGTCGAAAACGAGATCTTTTAACATATTCCAGGGTGATATTTTTAGAACTGAGTCGATAAAAATGGGTCGCTTTTCGTCAATCGCGAAAGTGCCTCCGTAGAAAATAGCTTTCAAACAAACTATTGCAAAGACACATAAACACGTTAATTGCTTCAAAAACGTATTTTGCATACCAAATTTTAATCCTTGTCGTGCTGCCTCTAAATATTTTTTCCTCTGCATTCTCTGAGTTTCCTTTCTCCATCCATCCAATTCTTCCTTATTTCTAGAATGCAGAGCAAGAGCTGAGTGCTATAAGAATTAGAAAGAGCCGAAAACTTGATAAAATCACTAGTAGTAATTTATAACATCGAATCAAAGAATGAGCCAGCAAAAATCAGGAAATAATCTGCATTTAACACCATAGCCATGGACTAAAGTAGGAAAGGGGCACAATTGTCCCACAAAATCTGGATCTTAGGGGTCTCATAAGCCCAGGAGCCACAAAGTCTAGGGTGCATCACTACATGGGAGATTTCTTGGGGGACTCAGGGGGCGGAGCCCTCCTTGTTAAAGTTTCCGCTCATTTGGGGGGCTCAGCCCCCTAAAACTCTTGCATTGGCTTGGCTTTTCACAGTTCATTGGCCTTGCTTCCAAATTGCTATGATCCATTGTGCACTGCTATATGGTTATTGAGGCATTTCTTATTGTTGATTATATTATATCAGTATTTAACTAAATTATCATGTTTCCATCTTTGAAAATATGGGCGTGGTTGTAGCTGGGTCACACCCAAAACATGGGCGTGGTTGTGTCTAGAGCCCCCCTTGTTAAAAGTTTTAGAGATCACCACTGCGTCACCATGTAAAACCAGCAGCAGCTCTCTGAAGTTAATACCTGGACCCTCTGGTTTAGACCCAGGGCTTCTGAAATTTCTGAACTCCCACTAGTACAGTGCGCATGAGTACTATTTGACTTACCCACAACCCACCCCCCATACGGGCGCTCAAAATGATTCTTTGATCATTCTTTTGCCAATATCCATCTCCCTTATCCGACATTGAGAGCGTACATACTATACGAACGCCCCCTTTATGAAATTGCCACGGGGTAGATAATAATCAACCTACTACTCGTGGTAATGCTTTTGTAGTTGATAGTACAAATAACTATGAGTATAAATTAAAAAATCTCTTGTTCGATCTATCCAAAACTGTGGGGAAATTGCGCTTATTTATACCTAGTATACATGTCTTAAATCTTCTGCAGTGTTGGTGTACGAAGGAGAATTTCCAACGGTCAGATATTTACACTGGCGTACATTTCTTAGCTCTGTACACTGCAAGGGTAGGCAAAGCAAAATATATACAAAATTTTTACTTTCTCTGTTGTATAACTGCATTTATCTTTGCATTTTTTATCTTTTCTTCCGCTCTCTTCATTTCTTCTTGCATTTTGCTTTCAGCTGACTCTCTTCTGAGTAAACCAGTACTCATGCGTTTCATATTGTGCGTAAGCATATCTGCAAGAAGCAAGGCAATAACTTCAGCTTCTACCTAAAAGAGAGCTATCGGAGAATTCAACATATGAATTTTCTCAAACATAAAGCAGCAGAAGCCCTTTGAACACCTCTGAATTTATTTTTTTCAACAGTAACTGCTACACAAAAGTAAATTCCCGGGTTTATCTCATGCGATATATTAACTCTTACAGGATAATTCACTTGTAGATTTTACAGCATTTTAATGCAAGTAGAGGAGGGAAAATATATTTGGGAATGAGCCTTAAAAGTACTTATGCATTGCATCCACTACAAGAGAGAAAAGTTATCTGGTTTTATAGAACATCAAGTCTTTAAAATCGATAAAATTACTCTAGAAAGGTGGGTATAGGCATGAAATCAATAAAGATAATTTAAATTAAATAGCCAACATCGGATGTTTCAAATGAGGAAATATGGAAGCAGGGAATATAAAATATTTTCTTCTTCATTCAGCTCTAATTCCAAACAACTACCTTTTGAGGCTTTTCCTTTCACCCAACCAGCTGACATCCCTCCAGTTGTTTCTGGATTGGACATTCCATGGCTTCTACCTAATTTACTAGCACTGTAAGACTTGACTCTCCTTTTACCAGCAGGTTTTGATAACACCGTTGACGCAATGTTTAAAAGACCGGTGCCATCTTCAAATAACTGAGCTGGAGGTCTACTTGGATCAGAGTTTCTTCTCTCCACAATGCGATCCTTGTGATTACATGTGCATCTATGTCTCCGCCCTACACAAAGATCTTAGGCTATAAAAATTGCTCTGAATCCGTTGCACGAACGTTAGATGTAAAAAACACATACAACATCACAATTTCATGAATAATTTCATGTTGTTGCATTCAGCTTTCATCCGTTTTGTGACATCAATTGTTCTTTTCCACCTCGAGATTGAGCTGCTGAATCGTTCGCCTTTTGATTGACTTATTCACTATTTATACAATAACATACTTATTCATTAGAACTTTGAAAAGTTGATTAATATACTCTTCATGTTTTGGTTTAGTATTTAGTTCAATATTCCACCAAGAACTTTACTCTCATACATGTTTTTCTATAACAAACATGTCTATAGGAAAAAAGAGGCTGAAAATTGGCATAAATTTAGAAACATTTGAGAAACATAGGACGAGTGAGTTTCAAACAATAACAGGAAAAAACTATGTTTACAAGAAAATGTTTGATTGAACTAGACACAAAATAGCAGGAGCATTACTTACATGCCTCATAAAACCTGAACAGCCTATTTCCTGCATCACAGTTGTCTAACCTGAGTTGTTATTACTATTGGAAGTCCAAAGGATTTAAGAAACAGTTAAGATACATTTAAAGGTAGATCTGAAAAAATATTAAAAAAACGTCCGGGCTGAAGACTGAAAGTTGCTGCTTATAAAAAGGTGTATTAATTTGCTTTTTGCACAGTCTTAGGCCGATATTGGCTTAAGTAGATCTTGAAAAAACACCCTAGAGCAATGGATATAAACTTAAAAGATCTGGGCGGAGGAGCTTTGGGAGCAGCCAAGGCTTAGGGAAGGACGACAAGTGAAAGAAACATACAAGTAAGTTCCTTCATGATTTAAGAAGGTCAAAGACAATATATGAAAAGCAGCATCAAAAGCGTAAAATAAATTATTTTTAAATAACGAAAATTTCAAAAATATGTTCACTTCATATTTACAGAGTCAGTGGATAAACAGCTTTAAATAAAACAGCGTTTAAAAACAAGTCTAGAATCGTCAAACACAACCCGAAGCACAACAATTTTATTTAAACAATAAATATTTCCTTTTTAAAATGAAAATGTGGCGGAATATATTTGTTTTATATCTCTAGTATCTCTGATTGTTTACTAGCCTCAAGGAAAATGCTGAAAAAGAAGACAATCGCAATGCTCTATCTTGAATATTTTTATATTCAGCATCCTTGCGGAAGGTTTCACTATTCAAACTGTCCCAGCCAATAGAGCGGTAATAAGTGTTGCTGAAGCTAGAAAAGTAAATAGCTGGAAGGATATCAAATCTTTCCTGAGTCTCTTGAGTACAGACAACTGGGTAGGCATTCTTAATCCTTGCAGCTCATTTATACGCATGGGTCCGGACCATAATGTGAAAATATCCAAATTTGATGCAACTAGTACTCAATCCAAATAAAAATATCGCTTCTATTTCCAGTGATACTAAGTGTTTGTGAAGTATAGCAGGTTTTGCTCACAATAAAATGCTGTAACTGTACATACAGCTTAAAAATAGGAGCTAATGGTAACTTCAAGATAGGTCAGTAGTGGGCAGCTTACTTCTCGCGCGGCACATCCGGCTCACGAAGGTGATTTTTGTGTCCCCAAAAGAGATAGATTAGAGTCATATTTTTAACATAAATTGTACCAGCTTTGAAGTTCTATTATTACTATCATTATTAGACTATCGCCGATGCTTCTCTGTCACTTTTGGCCATCCTCAAGAAAAGGTTTGGCGAATGCAGGCTACTTTTCTAAAAGTTTGCCTTTCCCTGCTATAGCAGATCGGCCCCCCTGGGGTCGTCACTAGCCATCAAAAACTAAACATTAAATTCGGCTTGCATCTGCAGCTCCTTTGAAAAATCAAAGTATCAAGTATGGCTGCGAGTCATTTTTCAAATTGGGTAGCGATAGCCTCTTTAACTCTTTCGATAGTTTCCTTCGACATTCTGCCAACTTCATCTAATTCGAACTTATAAACAATTTTGCGCAGAGATGCTCGTCTTAAATACGGACTGGATCTGCTCATCATTGGCTTCCAAACTCCATCAAAACTTCCACTGTAATAATGAACCAAAAGAGATCCAGTCGCATCCGGAAGTGAAACTATCTTCCCTAAACAGGGTTGCCCAGGGATGAAGTGCCCTTCTGGAACTTGTAATACCACCATGTCATTCACTAACAAGTCACTGGGTGCGTATTTCATTAAACTCTTTTTCTGTTGATTGTCAGTAATCGTCACTGACTCAAACAATTTTTGAGCTACTGCTAAACTCTCTTCTTCTTCACGTACTATTATTTGTTTTTCTTCTCTCATAATTTCATTTTCTCGTCGGTCATTTGATGGTTTTTCCCTCGTTTCAGTCTCGTAAGTCAAACTTACAGTTCCACCATCTTTTACTTCAGCATTTAATACAGTCATCGGATCTTTAGGATGCTTTGGTTTCCTCTTTCGCTTAGATGACTTCTTCTTTGGCAACTTAGCATCATTCCGAGAAACTTTCTCATCGACTTTGCTTTCACCTGTACTTATATTCGCCTTATCATGCTTATTGTTTTTCTCGAAATTATCGCCGAGATTTTTCGTTGGGGATTGTCTACGAGTGATGTCATTAGATGTCAAAGGCTGTTGTTTCTGAAAAAGGATTCGAGCTGATTTTCTATCGCTTTCTATTCGATTATGTGTCATATTTTCTGTAGCATTGGCAGAAATTGAGCTTAACTTAGTATGAATTGGCGGCAACTTTAAGTCAGGTGATTTGTCACGTGCGGGGCTTTGAGCTCTTTCCTTCCCTAGCAAGGAAACAGACACAAAATATTAGTTTTTGTATGGCAAGATTTGCTACGAATTTGTGAAATTCAAATGAGCAAATACGAGTATTTTTTTGTAAAAAGGTGAAAAATTCTTAAATGCATTGTAGTCAGCAATGCTTCATTCCAAGAAGGAAAGGAAATGCTTCATTCCAAGAAGGGAAGGACAGAGCTCAAAATGCACTAAAGAGATAACCACATAGAACACTTTGTAGCAATGAACTCAAAGCATAGATAGAAGCAGTAATGAGCTAGCATACTACTAATAAACAACTATTGTAAACTGGGGCGGGTCCAGGGCTGGACTTTGGGAGGGGGGTATCTGATTCATTTTACTGTCTTTTTCATGTGAGAAGTTTCTTAACATTACTGTTTGCTAAATGAAATATGGCTGCTTGCAGGGATGCAGGAACGATGGTGGGGCAAGGAGGGCCAAAAGAAGCAAACATTGGTACCTTGTTGGTACACCACCTAACATAGGCACTTCTTTTAGTCCCATTCTTCAGCAGGGATTACATTTCTGACAATCATACAAATAACTCTCTCTTCCAATTATGCATTGCTTATTTATATAGCTTATTTGATTTCTGTTGTATTGTATCAATGTTTGAAAAGGATTCTATTCCACTTCAATATGACACTATTGCATCTCCCTGCTCCCCCAGGTGAAAGGCAGGAGGGGTTTATACTCTCCTCTGCCCCCTCTCTGGTACCCCTTGCCATTTTGGGGGCTATGGCTCCCTGTACAGAGCTTCTATGTGCAACCAGTGCAACAGAATGATATGGACTCAATGCAAATAGAAATTGTTTGGTCAAGAAGACATGATAGATGCACAGGGTGGCCAACAGTGAAATGAAATTCTTTTCCAGGGTTTCCCAGGGGATTTTCTGCCAAATTTCAAGGGCTTTCCAGGGTATTTTTGACTATGTTTTTGAGGAAAAATATGATTATCATGTATAGATCTTCTGCCTGTACCCATCCACCTTTCATTCTGTGCTTTACTTGAAATTTTGTGTCAGTTTTTGGAAACAGAGGCTGCTTAACACAACAAATGATACGCTGTTTCTACCCCCAATAGCCTCATAAATCCTCCTCCCCAGCGTTACAGGATTAAAAAAGGCAACAGCACTGTAAGAGCAAAAATTGACGTGTGGAAAATCTGCGTCAAAACATAATTTTTCAGGGGTATGTTGTAATTTCAGGGTATTTCAGGGTATGTTTCCAGGGGCAAAGAAAATCCAGGGTTTTTCAGGGTCTTTCAGAGTTTCCAGGGTTTGCTGACCACCCTGATGCATTTTCAATGACCAAAATTGTCTTCATGATAAAAAATCTTGCATCTCCATATTATTTATGTGGCTCCTTTAATCCTCTTGCCAAATGGAGGTGTCCTATGGTTGTATAGCCTGCTAAATATATGGTGTGACATTAGAAATGCAAAATACTAATCATTGCATACTTTCAGGTTTTATCTCATCATGCTCCTTCTTATCAGCCTCATCATCTGTTGGAAAATCTGAAAATTCAGAAATCAGAACAATTTCAGTACTTTACAAAGAAAAAAACATGCCAGCAAGTGAAAGCATTGAAATTTCTTCATGGGTAAACTTTCAATTAGTAAAACAATGAAAAGCAACCCATAAAAAGGCTGATCAAGAATTGGAATAATTAACAAATGATCAAAGAAATATGTTCTGATAACTAAGTGATCAATTCTTCTGCTTGAGGAAATGGCAGGCTTAGGTGGGTCTAGGTGGATGGGTGGGTGGATTGATGGATGGGAAGAGGAAGACCCAAGACACAGTGGAGTTATGGTATAGAAGGATGATTGGAGATGGAATTTGTCACATGCAGAAGAAAGGCAGAAAATGGTAAATATAGTACCACAAAAAACTTCAGAAATATAGTCAAGATTAAGATTTTAGTGACCAATTAAATACTCCATCACTCTTGTCAGTTTGTTTGCAAATGAAGAATTGAGCACTGTAACAAAACTACATCCAATGATAGATTGGCTAGACAATAAATGCCTTACTGTACTATATCAGCATACCTAACCCTAAAACAGATCAAGGTAGATCACTATTCTACTTACTGCCAAAGCAAATTTTCAAGCCAAATAGACATAAGATGTTCACCAATCAGAGAAGAAATCTTTCAACTAATCAATACATCAAGTAACCAAGTAGCCACATCAAAACTCTCACCAATAAATAAAAAACATGTTGGTTTTCCATCCAGCAAAACAAATAACCCATGCATATAAAAATCAGAGAGGTAAACTCACCATTATCATCTTTGTGCATCTTCAACCATTCATCTCTGAGAAATGCAAGAATAACCTACAAGAAGCCAGGAATGCATCAAGCAATTCAGTTGAGGAAAAGAAGGATTTAAAAACCAAATAGCAACTATGCTAGTTGTGTGAAAATTATTCACACAGTAAAGCTGTTAAATTAGTTTGTGGCCAAACTGGGTATCAGAGGTAGGCATCCTAATAAATCTTGAAAAACATACTATTAAATCACCTTCTTGAGATAGAAACTCTGACCTATGTTTAAGCAATGTAAACCCCTGATTCCTCACACATATGCAGATATATGGGGTGATTCCATATCTAAGTAAACCAAGTGTACATCCATTAATGCAACTACATGCCATGGAACATAACCTTCTTGTTGTGTGGTGCTTTATGTAAAAAATATTAATAGAGCACTACAGCCCAACTGGTCTTATGTGGACCTTCCAGAAACTGAAGATAGAGAATACACTTTGCCCAATGCATACATTAATTACTTTGCAATTGCCCTATAGTGCATGAATGAAGTACCTATAACATCATTTTGTGCAATGCATACTGCTACAACATCAGATTTCAGTAACAAAAAACAAACCTGAACACCTTGCTCTTTTATGTTTGGTGGTGGAAATTCAAGTGGGTTACCAGCTAGATGCAGGCCAGAAAGGGACTGGACGAAACCTTAAAAATAGGAAATTAAATTTCATAAAGTTACAATGTACAACAAGATACTAGAAAGCTCTGTAAAACTGCCACTGTACAAGGAATTGGACCTGACTAATAACTTTCATTGAAGATCAAATGGAAAAGCATTGACTTTAGTGTGTGATTATAAGCTGATTATTGACTATAAATAAAAATGTTGCATGTCTGTTTTTCTTAATCTGATTCACAACATTGTGAATCAGATTAAGAAAAACAGACATGCAACATTTTTATTCCATTTGGAAAATTTTTTGCCTGCTCTAAAAACAACATTATGCCACTTAAAACTGGGCACCCTCAAATTTCACAAAACTATAAAGGCATAAGACTAGCACACTATAGCATCCTGGTTAATAAACTCATTGCAATCTACAAGAATATTTACATATTGAAAGAACTTACCTAATTCTAGAGGCAATTTTGTTATCTTATTGTCCTCAAGTAGCAGTGAACGAAGACATCTGTAAAAAATAATCATCATCAACTTTGAAGATTCAAGATAAGCTTGAAAATGGTAGATTATGAAGTTCAAATTTATCTGGATTTAAAAAATATTTATTTCATCATGGATAAAAAACTTCTACACAAAATATTGTTAAAGACCATACAATTTTACTTTTCTTCAAATCTCCAAAATGAATGAGTTTAGCTTTTTATGTAGTATGAATTACATTCAACAATTCCATTTGAGCCCAAATAGAATGCTAACAAAAGCCAAAGATAATTCAATAGACCTTTAATGTAGTGGTATGATATAAAGAGGTACTCAGGTACCACATATTGCTTAGGGATAAAACAATATTGAATGAGCCATTGAGAAACTTGGATACTAAAATGCTGTGTCCTACAGGCCTGAATTAGAATGACCTCATACTTTGTATCAAAGGTAGCTAAAAAAACCAAAATGACAAAATGCAAAAGAATAAAGAGGCACACTTAAAAACCAAAAAAGTGAATTATTAAAGTATAGTGCTGTAAAAAGCTGGATAGATGCATGAAAGGAGAAATACTTCAAATTCATTATGATGAAATATATAGCAGAAAATGAGAAAATGTTGCATTAAAATCTGATCAATGCCAACCTAGCTTCTCCAATGGTTGTAGGAAGATATGTTATCTGGTTGTTTCTCAAGTCCAGCCATTTAAGAAGAGGTAAACATATGAAAAAGTCATCTGGCAAACATGTCAATGAGTTGCCTTCCAAATACAAAAACTGAAAAAAAAACATGTTCACCATTCATAGGGCATTAATAGTATATTAAGTTCTACTGAAAATCACTATGATATAGTCTATAGGCTTTGCATGCGAAGTCTATAGACTATAAAATACACTCAGGGTACATAAGTATGGAAATGAAGGTCCTAAAAATTCGCTTTCAAAATGGTGCATAATAATGTTCAAAAAATTTGCAATTGTTTCTCCATGGAAGTGATAGCTGACATGACAAAAACGAATTCATATGTAAATTAAATGCTTCTATTTGCAAAACATGCTAGACTTTTTCAACTATTCTTTTTTAATTTAAAGAAAATAAGGAAATGTAAGCATGACTAAAGATTGTGCATTATCAGACTGCCAAAGAAGAACAATGAAACATTTCCGTTTTATTGGGCTTTCCAATCTTTAAATTGGAAAGCAAATGATGCAAAAAGTTTGCAATATTTATAGATTTCAAAATACTTCGAACTACGAGTTTTAGTGGAGGAAAAAGGAGAATGTGGCCATCTAAGAAAATTTATTGAATAGAGGAGAATGAGCTGTCTACAAATTTTATAGATAAATGAGATTCTTCCATCAGAGTAAATCGAAGAAAGATTAAGCTATGTGAGAGCACGTTTTTGTGTTGATGAAGGCCATCGTTTCTATACTTTTGTACCCCGAGTGTATAGTCTCATGAGACAGAGCTCAGTGCATGCACTGAGACTATATTTCAAAGTGAGCTACTAGACAACTACAAATTCCGTATTTTACCTCCAATTTTTTCAAACTATTCAGCTCAGTTGGAAAATCCTTTATACGTCTTCTTGACAAATCCAACTTTTTCGAATCTAAAGAAGTTACAGTTTTGAGAATTTCATTGACAGTTTCTAACTGCTTTCTTTCATGCTTCACAGCTTCTTTTTCTTCCATCAAGGCCATCAGTCATCAAAATCTAGAAACTTTTGTTCTATCTGGATATTATTCGTTTTCGATTTAAAGCAGTTAATTCATGTTGAACAATAAACTTTACACTATAAATTACAAATCTCCTTTGGTAGACAGTTGCACCTTACCTACCCACCTTAGCCACCTAAATGCCATGGTTACTCAAGCCTCCTATCGAATTCGAGGATTGCCGGTGGTCGGATTAAGCGGAGGTTGGAAACTTTTTTCTTCTTGGGGGGCAGGGTCGGGGGCACTGCTCCCACTTTACTTTAAAGGTCGTTTTGACGCCCGTTATGTCAACCAGTTCTCACTAAGCTATCATATATAGCTACATGGTAAATGAAAGCGCAGGCATTTTGGTGAAAGAAACATGCATGTGTTTGCACAAAACCTCTTGTAAATGTTTTTGCCAGAGAGAAAGAAGGCCTTGGCTCATAGCTGAAAATGGCCTAGCATGGAAACGCTCTTGCGTTACGTAACTGACGATAGTATGTAAATCCCCTCCCACCCTGCTTTTTCCGTAATGCTTCAGAGCAAACTCCCCTCCCCGTTCCTCACGTAACGGGTGAATGATATCTGAGGTCGATCCACACCGTTGATATGATCAATTTTGAGCAAAGAACTTAACGAACATTTGAAAGCAATGCATAGACTACATATCTGGTGAGAGACAACAATAGACTCTGAGAAAACCTTTTAAGATCAAACGCTTTTATATCATAAACTGAATATCACATAATCTACGAATGAGTAATGGACTTAACTTGCCACAAGTCAAGACAATATCTTATGGAAAACAAAGAGCTGTGTTTCTAGGCTCCTCATTGTGGCATACAGTTCCAAACGAAACCAAGAATTCTATAACTATATATGACTTCAAAAGCTTTATAAAGCAATGGAAAGGTCAGGAAAAATGCCCTTGTGGGCTATGGAAACTCTACATAGTACAAGTTGGTTTCTTGTCTGAGTAACTTCCTTTTTCATTATTTTAATTACTTTTTCCAGAATATGCAAAATTTTTACCAACACAATTTTGTAATGATATATGTTTGTATGCTTTCATTTTATCTTTCAGAGTAGGAAGAAATTAGCTTTCTACCAATTCAATATCCTACTGTAAATAAATCAATTATTATTATTGTTATAAAATACAAAACAGCAAAAGCATCAGCACTTTCAAAAATTCTACTGCTAGTTAGTTTGATAGAACAATCAAATAATGCAGCCAAATAACTCAGAATTTCAATTCCTACTAACCTTACTCTTAGATCCCGAATAAACGACCCCCCACTGATTTTTTTCGAAAAATTTTCCAACCACTCCCCGCTCTTTCTAGGGCCCCCGATATTAACTTTTCAGCTTTTCTAGGAGAGATCTGCAAGAGGTTGGTACTTTTGTTGAGTTATCCAGATAATGAATGAGATATATGTGGCAAGATTCCGAAAAATATCTGCTTCCAGTGATATTATTCGGGGTATTTTGTATTTGTGCCTGGTTGCTGCACAGTTAGTCCAAACTTCCAAACCCTCTCCGATTATTTCATCTTGAGGAATTTTCCAACTCCCTGTTTATTCGGGACGTCATATAATTTTAGAACTTACTTATAAATGGATCTAAGGAAAAAAGAGTTTTACCTACTCTATTCCATATTATAACTGAAAATAATATTCATAAATGACGGCCACATAACATTCATCTGCACCTATTTGATTGCATTCTTCTTCACAAGCAAGATAAACATAAGGAAAAGTTGTTTGATTAAATTGTTCCAGAAGTCTCTTAATAGCAAAACTGTAATGAAATCCTTTGCTCGTGAAGCAAGAACACTAAAACTCAAATTCGTCTGGATCAAAATTTGCCAGGTTCGCCCCTTCAGACCATGCAGCATGACGTGATCCATCGAAATCTCCAGCATGAGCATTCCCCTGAGCAAGGCTATGATTTGTTCCGCCAATTGTCGCATTGCACTCTGGACACCTAGACTCTTGCATCGCTCCCCCGCACTCGCCTATTGCATATACGTGGCCATTTGGACATTTGTACCAATGCCCAGCACTTAAATCCATTGCTTTAATTACCATCTCTTTTTCCTCTTTGCTCAAAATCTGCATTCCAAGTGTTTGGCGTATTTTTTCTACAACCAGTTTCATATTATCGAGATCTGATTTCACGACTTTTTTTCCAGTGCGCAGCTCCACAAGATACTTGAATAGCTGTGCAGCCTTTGCCTCTGCTATCTTTGAAGAAAGAGGGTCATGCCTCGTCGACAATGTTGTGCAAAACACTGACAATCGACTCAATTCCAACTCAATGTCAAAGAGTTGCTGTCTCGATATCGTATTTTGCAAACAAATTTTGCTGACGTATGATACTACAGACATGATTTCAGCAATATCTTGCATTGCATCATAAGGCAATTTTGAAGCATTCAAAGCAAAATTTCCATTCTCAATAAGAGTAACAATTCTTTGCAGCATCTGAACTTGATTTTCACTAATCCTCTCCAGTTTATACGCGTTCTCATCAAGCAACTTTTCAACCTTCTTACTTACACCATCTTGGATATCCTTGCAATGAGAATAAGCTTGTCTAAAAGACTTCTTGAATGACATCTGTCGCAACTTTTTATTTAAGTCATTCAGTACTGCATGCTGTGAGGTGTCTTTTCTTTGTTCAATTAGTAATTTCTTTACTTTCTCAATATCCTTCATCTTCATTTTTATGATATTGCCATATCTAAGACTTTTAGTAATTGGCAATTTACACCTGGGACATGATTTCAATCCGACACTGGTCTCTTCTTCTTCCATCATCATGTATTTATCAAAACCACTTACTTCAAAAACATGCTTGCAATCCAGAAGTTCCAAGAAGCGTGCATCTTCCTCGTCTTCTGAACCAAAGAAAATTTCTTCCAGCTCTTCTTTGTTGCAAATTCGGCACAATCTTGGGCACTTTTCGCCGCAAAGTCCGACACAGGGATGGCCACATTTCTTTAATTTACGTTTACATGGTTTATTGCATGGCTCTCTATCACAGATCTCATAACAGTTTTTTTTGCACTTCTTGTGTTTACATTGCCATTTGCAATCCTCAAAGCAAGGAGGACATATTTCACCACATAGTCCTGGGCACTTGCTGTGAAGGCAGGCGATAATACAAGGCTGTATACATGGAGGACACTCTTTGGAACAATTCTCTTTGCAAATATGAGAACATACAAGAGTACGTTCGCACTTCTGCTGGCAGCGCTTGTGAACTCTACCTTGGAAACAATCATGACAGGTTCCACTACACTTATGACCACATTCTAAGTCTGCTTGACAAGGCTCATTGCATTGGATACCTTCAGTACTTTTGATGTAACAGTGCATCTGTTTTTCATGACCACAATGTAGAATTTGTCCAACAAGTTCCCTGCATTTGAAATGTTCTGGATCTTCTGAACAGGCAATCAACTGCTCATGTCCACATTCAGGTACTACTTTTGGAACTCTTACCATACACTGACCACAATCAGAGCCAAAATGGCATTTTTTCCGACACTTATGACCATCATCACACATAACCTTGTCACATTTCTTTGAACACACTACTTTCTTATGTTCTTGATCATGAGGATGGCATGCTCTCTGACAAGTATGACCACATTTAAGTCGAGAGATGCAAGGTTCCTTACACCCACCTGCAGGAGCGTCTTTGAAGTCATCAGCTGTTCTTGCCATTATTGTCTTGTCTGGATGATTTCGGCAATACAGAGGAAGATGATCACTAATGTTGCCAGAGTCCTCTACAGATTTCACAATAATATTCCACATGTGGCTTTTAGCTGCCAACAGTGTGAAATTGCCAATAACAAACAACCCAACCTTTGCCCTTGATAAAGAAACACAAATTCGGTTTTCTTCTCCAGCAAAGCCAATTATGTCATCTTTATTGCTTCTAACAAGAGATAGAAGAACAATGTCGCATTCTTCTCCTTGGAAATTATCAACACAGGATACACGAACACCTTGGAATTCTGACTTTGGCATCAAACCTTTCATAACAAGAAGCTGGCCAGTGTAGAGTGTAAGAATCGTTATTTGATCTGGAAAATACCCCTGCAATAGTAAGTACCTGCAAAGTGCAACAATGAACTTTGCTTCATGCTCATTTGATTTACTTTTCAATTCTACGTTCTCATCTTCAAGGCGGGAATGATTAATGAAGTGAAGATTTGTTCCAACACCAAGAACATTAGGATATTTAGCAACAGATGGATGATTTTGAAGATTAGGATAAATGTCTTTAAGAAGGGCTGAGATTTCAGGGCGCATTCTGTGCTGAATGTCAAGGCAATGACAATCCATGCCATTGCGAATCATCCTCTCAAACAATGAAAGTTCCAAATTGTAATCTTTTGCCAATTTATACACTGTTGGTTTTGGTCTTAGCTGCTGATGATCACCAATCAAAATCACGTGTTCAGCTCCTTCTGTCAATGAAGTGATCACATGGGCTTCTAGCACCTCAGCTGCTTCTTCAATTATAATAATCTGTGGGTTAATGCGCGCGAGTATTTGACGATATCTGGCAGCGCACGTTGTTGTCATAGCAATCACTCTACTCTTCTCTATATGGTATTCATCTTTCATTTGATCAAGTTCTTTGATCTGAGCACATTTTTCATCGTAAGCATTTGCCAAACGAATGAGTGTGTCTCTTTGAGTGAGCATGTATTGGGTAAGCAAATACTTATAAAACATCCATCTTTGTTCATAATCAAAAGCTCCTGGGTCAACAACATTTTGGACCTGTTCTTCGGTCATTGGCTCGGCATACTGCAAAAATCTAGCTGCACGATCTCTCTGCTCTCTACGTGAAGGAAGAACATATTGAAATCCATCAGCATCAAGAAGCAAAAACTTCTGCTCATCACTGAGTTCATTTTCATCTTCAAACTGGTCTATTACTGCTCCATCAACAGCAAACTCGTCTTCATTAAGAATCCACCTGTCCCTTAGCTCTTCTGCTTCTCCTTCAACATCAACAAATTCGATATCATTGTCCTGCTTGCCAACTTGGCCCATGTCTTGGGGATTGTGCAATGTCTCTAGTTCTGCGTCATTTTGTTCCATTACCATTCTAACAAGTCCAATATTATCAAGACTCAAAGGATACAATCCAAGATAAATTTCTAGAAATGGAATATTTCCTTTACGACTTTGATCATTATATTTGTCAAACCATTCTAGCAAATTTTGGGGAAGATATGCAGATAAACAATCATAAGGCACAATTTTGCCAGAAAGAGCGAAATGTTGAATTCTTTTGAGTTGCTGTGTTGCTCTTTGCAGTTGCGTTTCAAGAGCTTCCTTCTCCCATATATTATCAACAATTGCTTTTAGGATATTCCTCAATGTTCTAGATGGAAGTACTCTACCTTTTTTCTCTCTACTAACTTTCTCTTGCAAGGTATAAGGGAGAACAGCCTCATTTCGACATCTGCCTCCGCAACGTATGATATCTTTATGACCTTTGTCCAAAAGCCCCTCAACAAATTGATCCAGTGCATGATTTGTGTAGCAGACTACAAGAATGTTTGATGCAGGGCGCTTTTGCCATACCTCTGCATTTTGAAGCAATGTGTGTGCAATCTTCAATCCAACATAAGTCTTCCCTGTTCCAGGTGGTCCTTGTATAACGACAAAGTCTCTTGTCAAAGCTTTCTGCACTGCTATTAACTGTGATGTGTTCAAAACACTTCTAGTCTCCCAGTTTTTTATGTCAGACAAAGATGTCTTACATGGGGTACCTTCATCTGTTAAGCAGCCTTCTAAATTGTACTCCACCGATCCCTTGTGACGTAGATACTTTGGAAGTTCAGGCTCGCTTTCTGCCAATACAATGTATTTTGAAAACGGTATTGCATCTCCTTGGATCTGTTGTAACGCCCTAAGAACATGCTGGTATGCTTCATAGAACGCTGGAGACTCCACCATGTCAAACATTCCCTGATCAGCATCAATGATTCTATCGAATCCATTAAGAAAGTGTACGTCAACCAGTCCATATTTTAGCATCTCAGGGTCCCTATTTGCAACTGTAGCAAAGATAAAAGTCTCAAATTGATCCATTGAAAAGCAAAGTAGAGAACCAAAGATAAGCCGCTTCGAATGTCTCCACTGAACATGCTGCAAATGACTTGCATCAAACTGCACCTTGTGAGTAATACCTCCACGTGAACATTGTGGTTCTATTATCTGTACATTCTGGTATACCTTCATATGTACCTTTCTCTTACGTCGCTCTGTTCCTAACAGTATCTCTTGCAATCCTTCTCTCAATGGGGCGAGAAAATCTTCCTTCATCAACCGAAACTGTATATCTAGATACTCTTCCCCATCAGAATACTGACCACGCTCTTTAATTGGACGTAAATATAGTTCTTTTGTTGGTCTCAAATCCTCATAACTTGGTTCAATCGATAACTCCCTGAAGTCTTCAGGTGGAGGACCTTGGCATTCGCTCAAAGGAACATTTCTGTCAGTCTGTCTTATAGTTTCTTTCACACAAGAAGTTCGTGCCTTTAAAAGCTCATCAACTCTTGACTTAAACTCTTCTTGTCTCTTTATGTCCAATTCAGGCAAAATTAAAACAAATTCTGCAACTGGTAAAGTCCTCAAAGATCTTGTAAACAACTGGCCAATTTTCTCAAACACTGTCAAGACGTCATCAATGAAACCTTCTGTAGCTTCATTGGGTGTGCTTTGTACAGGCAACTCTTGAATCAAATTTATTACTTCGCTGCCAATGAGTGTACTTCTAATTAACATGGAGTACAAATCTATGACATTTGCACGCATAGCTGACTTACTCATCAATGCAAAGACTTTTAGCAGAAGCTTTACCCAATCAGGTTTCAACTGCTGGGTCTCCAGAAGCTCACTGAAGTCCCCTTTTTCTTTCATAATTTCTAATACCATATCATCAGGATTCATTTGAGACAATGACAGCAAGCGTTTGTAGCCTACTCTTGGTCTTTTTGTAAAGGCTTTTGCCTGCTGGAGATCTAGAATTAATTGAAAACAGATTCTAAAGTCCTGCAAAAGCCTAGTAAAATAAATAGTTTACATAGAAGATTATGAAAATTGAGATATTTTCACTTCACAGTTATGATACATTTATTTACTCCAACTTAGAGAAATTGCTAAGTACTTTTCAAAGATCCCTTTTATATGATAGATAGTCAGCTGTAAATGATCTGATAATAACCAGCTCTTGCATTTTTAAAGATATTCAGAATGAAATAGAATCCAATTGATATTATTCATAAGATGTTTTAATTCCAAACTGTGCAAAAGCTGCTCACTATTGGAACAAATTACACGGAGATATCTAGCGTGTAGCAGAGCCTTAAGAATTCCCATTGCATAATCATTATTTGCAATTATTAACTATAATTTAGAACTTATTACAGTAATACACCTCTCCAGATGCATTGACCGGAGTGATGGCCTAGTGGTAGAGAGTCTGCCTCACAACTGGTAGGTCATAGGTTCGAGCCCCGGCTGAGTCATACCAAAGACTTTAAAAATGGTGCTCACTGCCTTCTCGTCTGGCGCTCGACATATGAGAATGGAGTGGGAAAGTTAAACTCGCGGAGCTAACAGTGGACCAGCCCCCTGCTGTAGCTTTCACTGCATTCGCAGGCGCGTGGCCTAGGGCTATAGAAACGGAGATAGGCGCCACCCTTTGCGCCAATGGGCGCGGGAAAGGACTTTGACTTTTTGAATAGATGCATTGCAGTGTGAGATTGGCTCAATTTCAGAGAGCATATAAATGTACAATATAATATGGAGTCAGAAACTATCAGAAAGCAGGGTTTTTTAAGGAAAATTTAGAACTGCACATAAAATCCAGCAATGCTGTGTTGAAGAATTAAATTCTGGTTGCAGATGGGTTTGAACTGCTTGATTTTGGCGAGAAATGGTAGATAAATGCTACTACCTCTAAAAATTCCATTTCTGGTTGCATTTCTCCTGTCAGTTCCTACATAAATCTACCACCTTTACTGCTATTTACCTTCTTATATCCTTAGGTCAATAAATAAATAATAAATAATAAATAATAAACTTGTCAATTGCATATGTTTTTGTGCTAAAAAACCCTGTCGGAAATGTAAAAAACAACATATATCGCAAAGAGAATGAAATATAATCTACAATAAGACTTAACAGATGAAATTAAGTGGGAAGCAAAAGTTCTTGCAGATATAACAAATCTATTGATATCATCAAAAGAAGATCAAATTTTTTGAATTTATTCTCTAAAGTAGAAAGGAAGAAATGAATGGTAAATTACATTTGAATGGAATTGGCTGCTCGTTGTTGTTGTTGTTTTCAGCTGCTTCATACTGCGAACTACGGCCCCCTCTTGCATTACTAAAATTTCTACGGTGACTTCTACGGCCACGATTGTGCCCACGTCCACGAAAACCATGATTATGCGTGTAATCATAACCAGTGTCCAATTCTTCCTCGGAAGTAGTGGTTCTGATAAAATTTTGGCCATTTGCTGCATAGTTCTCGTTAGGGTACTGATCATTGCTACGTTCACGACCATTAAAGCCACCACCTCTGCCTCTTTGTCCTCGGTGATTTCCACGACCACGATTGTGCCCATGTCCACCAGGACCTTGATTATGCGTGGAATCATAACCAGTGTCCAGTTTTTCCTGTGAGGTAGTGGTTCTGTAATAAGATTGGCCATATGCTGCATGGTTCTCGTTAGGGTACTGATCATTGCTACGTTCACGACCATTAAAGCCACCACCTCTGCCTCTTTGTCCTCGGTGATTTCCACGACCACGACTTTGCCAACGTCCATGAGGATTATGGGTGGAATCATAACCTGTGTCCACTTCTACCTGTGTAGTAGTAGCTCTATTGTAGGTTTGGCCATTTGCTGCATGGTTCTCGTTGTGATACTGACCATAGCTACCATCATGACTGTTGAAGCCACGGCCTCTGCCTCCTCGTCCACGGTAGCTACCACGTTTGAACTTCTTTTTATTACCCCCTAAGCACATGAAATAAAAAGGTTTTGTCAAAGAAACTCCAGGTTAAAGGACGCATCAACATTTAACGTAAAGGATTGGAAGCTGATAGGCTAAACAAAAGCCTGCCCCATTTACAGCTGTTTCGTGTCAATACTAGGAAGTCGTGATAAGATACATGCAAATAACAGAAAGAAAGAAAAACATGAGACTGTTTCAAATATCTGATAAGTGCCAGAATGCAAATATTCATATTCCTAAAATACACTACTTCCTGATTTCATGCGATTTTAGAATGTCAAGGATTAGAATTATCTGTCACAACGCCCCAGGAAAATATTCCCGACTAAAACAAACAGTAATTGTTTCGTTTCGTTCACATACATATTTTGTGGCATCTGAGCTGAGACTGACTCTAATTTTCAATTTTGTGTTCAAGTGGTCCCAGGGTGGTCATAGTCGTTTGCTCCCTGGGGTATCGTTCTAGTAGTATTGTAGCATGTAATTTTGTCAGTATTGTAACTTTGTATTGTGTTATGGATATAGAAAATAAGAATTATTTTTGTTTCAATCAAATGATAACCAAACAGAAAGAAGAAATTAAATGCCCTACGTGGGATCTGCACAATAAAAAATTTTGCATAGCAAATGCAGGATAAATGAAATGACAAAAATGAAGTTAAAAATCGCAAACAAATGATTTAACTATACAATGCTATTAAAAAAAAGTAAGTCATTAATATTTCATCGTAATGAGAGGCAGATTCAAATACAAATCAAAGTACCTCTTTTTTCCATTTTTAAGGGGTCTTGTGCTCATTTGTCATTCTAGTTAACGATGGAAAATCTAAAATCAATTGAAATAGTTATGAGATGACAAGATGAGATGTGACAAAGAATATGGGATTTGGATAAGACAACGCGTGCTTACAATAGCAATAGCAAAGTCATCAAATTAGCCTTATCGTAATGGGAAATTCGATAAAACATCAAGCGAACTGGAGAATGACAAAAAGGATGTGATGAAAATAGCAGGAACTGTAGATAAAGTAGCTACTGGTGCCTTTATTTTCAATAATTAGATAAAGAGGCGGAATGGCCGACCAGGCCAGCTGCAAGAAGTTTAGAAAAAGTTAAATTTTAAATACGGAGAACTTTGCAATGTGTGTATGAAGGGACTTATATTAACACTGTGGATCTATTAGATATTTGCAGCTTTTTCAATATCTCTGCCAACCTAATTATGCTTTCCAGACTCATGGACCGGTTCAATCATACTGTACCCGGGCCAAAAAATTTCGCCAGTCCGCCCCTGGTTAGGAACATGGCTATTGTAAGCCCTCTTACAAGAACTGAAACTATAAATATAAATGTAAAAATACAAGCTCCAGCTATGCTGTGCTGAGGAAGTAAATCCTGATTTGAGATAGGATTGAACTGGCTGCTTTTGACCAAAAGTGGTAGACAAATGCTACTTTGCCTTAAAGGTAAGGTAAAGATAGTTCCGTATACTTTCGTACGTAGGGGAGTGCTTGTTAGAGAGTACACTTATCCTGACAATCGGCATGTGAGGTAGGGTTGCCAGTTCCTTTCCTCCCCGTCTTTATCTCCTCAGTGTTCCCACTGGGTATCCATTTGCTGCAGAGTGAACAGTGAGCGAGCGTTCAGTCACGGCATCGAGTCGGGCTCAAACCGTAGACCTTCCGCATGGTAGGTATGCGTTCTAACCACTACCTCGTTCTACTATCTCTTACAATTCCATTTCTAGTTGTGTTTCTCCAATTACTTCTAACGTAGGTCTGCCGTTTTTATTGCTGTCTGCTTTTTGTATGCATTGGTTACTAGACAATACATCTTTTAACTGCACAGTCTTTTTCGTTTAAACTATACAAACTTTTCCAGAATTGCACATTATGTGTAGAGCTGTACGTGAAACACCCTGAGTAACAGTAAATATATCAACTTATCGTAGAGCATACTCTTGGGCACCTCCGTTAATTAATTTTTCAAAAATTTTCCACCCAAGACATTCGAATTCCAGCCCTCTCCCCCCTATTAATTTATGGAAGTATGATCGTAATCAAAGCAATTTTTAGAGGAGTTACTTTTGGCCTGCAAATAAAAAGTATCATAAGAAAAGCACGCTGATGGCATGTGTTATATGCTTCAGTCATTCTGTGGACTTACTTTGATGTAAATTTGTGATAAGAAACCATTGCCTTTACCATAATACTTTTAGTAAGTTTCCAACCCCTTCCTCTATTCTAACCCCCGCTGATTAGATTTTGGGGATATT
>WIPJ01001011.1:0-13501 GCA_018155075.1 Cassiopea andromeda
AGCATTCCACATCCAAAAGTACTTCTTCGAGTTCATGGAACCTCAGTAGGCTTCTGCCGACGACCTTGGAAAGACTTCGCTTCATGATACCAATCAGCCTTTCGAAAAATCCTCCCCACCATGGGGCACGTGATAAGTTGAATCTCCATATGATCCTCTGCGTTATCAAATAGTTTGTCAGTTCTTCGTTTTTCTTCAAATTCTTCAGCCACTTGCTAGTTGCCACGAATGTTTTGCCGTTGTCGCTGACCATCATTCTCGGGGTTCCTCTTCGTGCCACAAACTCCTTCATGGTCCGCTTGAATTCGTCAGCCGTGAGATCTTTGCACAACTTCAGGTGAACTGCTCTGGTTGCTGAACACGCGAACAGTGCCACATATGCCTTTGCGGTTGTTTTCTTGCTGTCCCGGTAGACGATTGGCCCCACAAAGTCAACATCAGTGTATGCAAATGGTTCTGTCAACTGGGATCTGAATTCCGGCAGAAGTGATTTCGCAGGGGCTGGCAAAGCTTTCACTCTAAACTTCTTGCAATGGCTGCATTTGTGGACTACCTTCTTCACCAAGGATCGAATTTTTGGTATCCAGAACCTTTCCCGGATTTTGCACATTGTTACTGGCACTCCCCCATGAAGTAGTCTTTGGTGATATTGCTGAATAAGTAGCGTGACATATCTGTGACTTCTAGGCAGGAAAATTGGGTTGTAGTCGGCTACTTTTCCGGCACATCTCCATATTCTGGCTGAATCTTGCTTCAAATCGATGTCGCATTTCAACGATTCTGATCCCTGTACCCTCTTGATCCACATTTTCTCTGCTGCTTCGATTTCTTCCGTAGTCAGTAGTCCATTTCGCTTCTCTTTCCCACGGCAGTTGTGTATAAACCTCATTATATATGCAGTAATTCGCAGTGTTTTCCACAGTGTTCTTCTTTCTAGTAGGCTGTCAAGACTATCATTTTCACCATCTTTCTCTTCCTTGGCCAACATTGCTCTTTCTTTCATTGGCATCATCTCTGTTGCAGTTTCTGCGTTATCTGAAATCTCTGGCTGGTCCGGCCATTCTTCTATTCTTGCCAGCCATTGAGGTCCAGAAAACCAAAACACGTCCAACTTCCTTGGGTCAGACCCCCGACTTCCCACATCGCTCGGATTTTCACCAGTCGGAACGTAATGCCAATTCTTTATGTCGCTGTCGTTGATGGCCTTGATTCGATTTCTCACGAATAAACTCCATGTGCCTTTGCCTTTCATCCACTGAAGCACTGTGGTGCTGTCAACCCAACCATGTATCTCGTCGATTTGATACTGTTCCAACGCAATCTTGATGCTTGTCATCAATTTGGTCATCGTGTGTGCTGCAACTAGCTCCAACCATGGTATCGACTTCTCTGGTGCTATCCTCGATTTGGCTATGAGCAACTGCTGACTTGCTTCTCCGTTTTCATAGTGAGCCACCAGGTAAATGCATACTCCAATTGCCATCTTGCTTGCATCTGCGAATCCATGCAACACCATCTTCACAACTCCTAAGGCAATGACACTTCTAGGTACACTCAAGGATTGAACTTCCGCCAGAGTCTTTATCCACTTCTTCCAAGCATTCGCTATTTCACCCTGTATCTCTTCATCCCAAGACAGCTTCGACTGGCACAATTGGCTGTGAAGGATCTTTGCAATGATGACAACAGGTGATGCCAAACCCAGTGGGTCGAAAATGCCATTGATAGTGGACAGCATCCTTCTCTTCGTCAATACCTCATCCCTTTGCCTTTCGATGCAATTGGAGAAGTTGATCGAAAGTTCATCTTTTTTCTTGTTCCAAGGGATACCTAGTATCTTTGTTTCACTTGACTTCGTGCCCATTTCTTCTTTGGCATATGTAATGGTGTCTTCTTGTGCTGGTGTGCTGGCGTTTGAATCATCATTTTCCACTTCATCAATATTGCTGTGCCATTTGTGAAGACTGAATCCTGCTTCTTGTAAGATGTGTGTGGCTTCTTGCTTGAATTTTGCGAGATCTTCTTTATTCTGCCCGCCACATTGAACGTCGTCTACATATGTGTTTCTGAGCAAAGTCTCTACCGTTTCAGGGAATTCTTCTCTGTACTGGCTGATATGCTTCTTTAAGGTCGCTCCCAGGATATAAGGACTTGCAGCTGAGCCAAAGATTACCCTTGTAAATCGATATTCCGTAATCTTCCTCTCTTTAAGGTTGTTGTACCAAAAGAGTCTATGGACATCTCGGTCTGCAGGGTCCAATTTGATCTGAAGAAAAGCCTTCTTGATATCCCCAGTGATGCAGTTTGTCGCCATGCAGTTTCTCAACAGAATATCCAAGATCAACGGCTGTAGAGAGGGGCCTTTTTTCTAAACAGTCATTCAGTGATGGTACGTCTGGGCTGGCTCTTGCAGACAGGTCATACACGATCCGCATTCTGGTAGACTCTGCCTCTTCTCTTACCACCGCTTGATGTGGGACGTAGTGTATCACTTCCCTGGTTGGCTTCTCAGGGACAACCTCCAGTATTCCATCTTTGACTTGAGTTTCCATAACTTCATGATACTCCTCCAGTTTCTTTAGCTTCTCCAGGCGTCTAGTAGTACTGTACAGTCTTCCTATTGCCAGTTCTTTATTCGTTGGTACTTTCATAAGATCTGCTTTCCATGGCAACCTGGTGGAGTACGTTCCATCACCCAAGCGTGTCAATTTCTCTTGGAAGTTTTGGTGAAATTCTTTATTTTGCTCTCCGTCCACATCGGTCAAACCCAACACTTCAATAGAACACATCTGTTCGAATTCAGTTTTTGGCGAGAGGGTCAGGAATACCTTCTCAGCTGCTGCATCAACTTCCACCATTTTTCCAGTCAAAGTCCACCCAAGCATGGTAAATTCTGCACCAGGATAAACATCTGGATCTGGTCCAAGGACTGGGGGCTCTGTAGTCTTGATTCTTTGATAATCTGCCGCACCTAGGATAATGTGCATTGGCAGCTTATCTTCCTCTGTATCTTCATCACTGAATTTCAGGCATCGAAATCGCTTGTACTTCTTCTTTAAGGTCTTGATTCTGGGATTAGGCAAGTGCGTCAGCATATCTTTTTCCCCATTTATGCATTTGAGGTCGAAGCAGAAACCATCTACAGCGTTGGACTGAACCGTTACCTTGAAGACCTGCACTCTTTGTTGTATCGTGCCATACATCTGCTCAATATTCCGTGTTTCCAAACTCACTGGCTTCAACCCTAGCTTCGTCAGAAGGCTGGTACAGATGTAGGAACTACTGGCTCCACTGTCTACCATGATACGAACAGGTATTCCCTTTACCTTGGCCACGAGAGTCGCATGAAGAGTGGTGCTGGGGTGTATTGCCCTTTTTCCCATTTCCGGTTGTTCCTGTTTGGGTCCTTCACTTCCACTGATCGCCGCATCACATAGAGAAGTATGGTGACGGCCATTGCATTTTCTACATCCTCTGGATCTGCACTTGGAGGCTCCATGTCCAAAACCTGTGCAATTGAAGCACAGCCTTTTCTTCTTAAGGACTTCCCGCCGTTGTGCCACGTTTATTACTTTTCGACAATCTAAACTCCGGTGGTTGCTGAAGTCGCAATACACACAGCTGTTTTGCATCCCATGTGGCTTGTCCATCGCATTTGCGAGCATCATCTTGTCTCGTTGTCTCCAGTCAGCCTGATACTCATTGCCTCGTTTCCTGTAAGGAGTTGATGTGCTTGATGCCGTCGTCACTTCGTGGACTGGTAACGGATGTCGGTCAATGTATTTCTCAAGGTTCTCTACCAGCTCTTCTAGGTTCCAGTTTTCCCAGTCGTCGTCCTTCTGGATTAACGCTTCTTTAACGGGGCCCAGTTTGTCCATGAGTGAGTAAACAAAGCTCTGGGCTGTGTCCAGCTTTTTCATGGTCACCAGGGTACGCACAATTCTCGACAGCTTGTTATAATAGTCATGAATTTCTTTCACCCTGTGAACGCTCGAAATTGTGTCCAGTCCCTCCAACTCCTTGATTAGGGCCTTGTGGATCTTGATGTCCTTCCCGTATGTTTTTTCGAGGATCCTTTTTGCCTCTATGTAGCCATCTTTTGAGTGGGGTAGTCCCAAAATGCCTTCCTTTGGTTTGCCAGACACCAGTTCCAGGAGGTAGTTGAACTTGCTGATATCGGGTATAGACGAACCGTCAACTTCTACTGTGAATTGGTTCCAGAAACGCAGCCAGTCCTTGTATTCACCTTTGAATGGGGTAATTGTATACTTCTGCAACTTCACAGACTGCTGCTTCACTTGAATCTCTTCGGTTTTCTTTTTCGTTATTTCCAGTTCCATCTCTAGTTTCCTCCTATACCATTCCTCTTCACACTGCTGATCACGGATTCTAGCTTCTTCGATCATTTGTTCCCTCTCTCTGTCAATTCGCTCTTGCTGGGTTCTTATATTCTGCTGGTGTTCCAGTTCTACCGCCTGTTTTTGTTCCTTTTCCTTCTCCACAAATTTTTCCAATTCCTGCTTCAGCTTTTTTCTCAGGTCACGAAATTCTTTGATTTCCTCCTTTTGCTTTCTGTTCCATTCTCACACTTCTTCGATCATTTTTTCTTCACTCAGCATGAGTTCGGTTGTCTGGTCTTTGGACGATTCCAATTTTCTAATCAACTCGTTGATTCTCTCATACCCATGCTCAATGTCTTCTTTTTCCTCAGACTCTAAAGTTTCCTTGATGTCCTCGAGCAGGATTTTCGCTGCAGCCAGTTCTGTGTTGTATTTGGAATCTGAGCTCATTTTCTTCTCTTGAATTTGCTTGAGGTTGTCCTGGCAGGGTCGCCACTTTTAGTGTGGGGAATATTCTTTAGAAACTTATAGAGCCCTGCTGTCCTGCAGAAAATTCCCTGTGACACTAAAATTTTCACTTAGGTAACCAGTATGATGCTACTCACAAGAAAGACAACCTCGTATCTTCTCTTATACGATCTGAAATTCTACTAAAAAATACCCTGTATTTAAATGTTTTACAAAATGCCCTTGGTCGTAGAAACCGGGTCATATCTACAACAAATATTACGTAATCTACTAAAACAAGAATCAAATTTACGCACGAAATAACACAACGTCAGATAAAGGATTAAAAACCTTAGCAACCAAACAATCAACACGCCTTTGTGATAGCAGTGTGCTGCGTGACCTATGTCCTTTACCTAATAGTTCAGATTAAGTAATTACGTTACTTTGTAAAAGAAGAATCAGGCTACACACGAAACTAAACATACGGGATATTAAAGGATTAAAAACCTTGGAAACATAACACTCAACAATGTCGTACGATGACCGCAAGCATTGTGACTAAATTACCGCTTACACAATGGTTCAAATTAAAGAATTACGTAATGTCTCAAACTTCACCACATACCTGCTCTTATACCTGTACATTTGCATATCTTCTCAAAAATAAAAGGTAATAATTTTCTATCTCACAAAGTAGTAATATGCTACCTCACAAATAGAAAGCAGAACTTAAATATTAACAACTCATATAGTACTTGGGAAAAGATTCTAAAGACAGGAGTACCTCAAGGATCAGTTCTAGGGCCTTTGCTATGTAATATATTTACAAACGATATTTTCTGGTTTGCAAATCACACAAGAAAATTCAACTACGCTCATGATACTACTATCTTTGCATACCATTCAGACCTCGTAATTGCTATCCAGCAATTAGAAGAGGACTGTTCTGTGCCTTTAACATGGTTTCCTAATAATCTTTTGAAAGTTAATGATGAAAAACGTCATTTTATGGTATTTAGGGATAAAAACATAAAAATAACAATCAACATTGGAAATCCAGATATTACAGACAGTGACTATGAAAAGTTGCTTGGAATAGCGTTCTACAAGACATTACAGTTCAAAAAGATATTGAGAACTTGTGTAGAAACGCAAAGAACAAACCGAAGTTTACTTGCAGTCAACGCAATGCCTGACAATCAGAGTTGTTTATAATTCCATATACAAAATGGCCTCTATCATTTTACTATGACGTCCCTTTCCTTGCATACATACACGCTCTATATTTACCATGGTTTGCTTCACAATGCTTACTGTATTAAATAAAGACATATAGAAATTCTAGCAAACAGGCTTTCCCATCAAAGGAAGAAATAGTGATCAGAACTGCGTGTAACTTTTCCTAGCTCAGAATAGCAAAATCTAATATTTATTTTGCATTAATATCACAATATCCAATTTCATAAGCCAACACTTATCAAAGCTACCGTAAACAAAATAGTTTCCGAGATTTTCATCAAGATTGCCCTCTGCATATAATATGTTTCAAAATGGCGAGCTATCGACAATCATGGTTAAGCCTTCAACTCAGCCAATTTGAAATTAGAATACAGATCAGCATTGGAAATGTTCTACATTAACAGGAATCAAGTACTTACCTCCTTTTTTGTTATTTCTGAAACTGGAAGGTAACTCACAACTTTCCTTTTTAGAGCAAAAGTGGAATGCAATTTGCAAACTGCTTGCTCATTTTTTACTTTCCTCTTCACTTTGAGAGACGAAATGCACTTGATAACAAAGAGAGCAATGAACCATTCAATTTCTTTCTTTTCAACAACAAAATCAACTCCAACCACAAAGGAAAGTCAAAGCCCCGCCTGACTGCAATTCCCTTTGCATGCCAACCCTAATGTATTGAATAAATTCAAAATAGGGAGCTGCATATTATAGTTGACTCTCGACAAGAACGAAAATGAGTGGCTCAATTTCGGGGGGGCCAAGAAGGACAAATTTCTAATTATGAGTTTTCATTTGACGCTTCCTGTACCTATAATTGGGTTTGGTTATTTACATGGTTGATTGTGCATATCTGAGATATATTTTTAAAATATTTAGAGACATATGTAATAATCAAAGTAGTGTTTTGTACAGTATTGCATACATAGAGCCGAACCCCAATTACATATGCAAGTTAGTCATCTATGATAGGATTTTTGCTTTTTATGTAAACCATGAAATGCTATAGGAAATGAGCAAGTCCGTTAAAATGGAGAAAGAACGGGAGTCTAGAGGAGGAGCCTCAAGAAATATTTGTCCTGGTCACGCCCTTTAGATTGCTGTAAAAGTTTGGAAACACCTTCTCTGCTTCGTCATCTATTGAGAGCTTTATGGAAAAAGAACTGCTAGCTCTGTATTTTCAAGTTAAACATACAGTGTATATTGCAAGTCATTTGCAGTTGTTTTAAATTTAAGAAGGCCGCTACAAAATTATATAAGGCAGCGTGAAGGCTAGGCCTACCAATCCAAATATGTTGAGGGTTCAGCAACTTTGTTAAAAGTCAAATCAACTACACACTTTTTTATATATAAGAATAAAGTGTATTAAGACTCAGAATGGCTGAAACTTAAAAAAATATAAGAATTAGGCAAGTCTCAAGATTCATTGAGACTTCAAACTTTTGTGTATTTGGGTTACAGTACTACTTGCAGATAACTTTTTAACAAATCCATTTTTATTTTGTCTTATGATGAAGAAAAACATCAACAAAGATTTGAATGCAATCGATATTTAAGAATAATTTACAAATAATCTAGGGTTCAAAATCGAAAATAGTAAGGAACATTGAGGTTCAGCGGAAAAGTAAGTATTCCTTTAAAAAGCAAGTGTATCTGCATTAATTGAGTTAACAAATTCTAATCACAGCTTTTGGCTTTCCAGTTAAAGGATAATTAGTCCAAAATATTGAGTTCATCTGGAAAAGTGCATTTGTCATGGAAAAATATTCGAAGTGTAGTCTTTGGTTTTCCAACTGCTATTGAGTATCCCACGCATTGGGGAGGGGAAGTCATACCCCCAACGCAACAACAGTTTACTTGCTTGAACAGTTAAAGTATTTACACTGTATTGAAAATGCAAAGTTAATCTAAAAGTAGCATTGCGATAGCATGAATGGGAAAAATACTAAGTCCAGAGTGAAACTTGAGTTTACATTTTTTCAAGATTATTCTTAAATTTCTGTGACTTGAGCTTTAATATTCTTGCAAACATTATTTTTAAATAAAAAGGAGTACGGTTCACATTTCCAGCGGCTTGAATCTTATTAACTATTTCGATTCAATATTGGAACTTTCACAATGCACGGTTGTGTTTCATCGATTGTGTTCACAACGGAAGACCTGGCAGTTTTCTTTAGGGGGTATTTGACATTTTCCCGACATTTTGACTATTGCCTAATGAAAATTCCATTAATGATACACTCGAAACGGACGCATCTTCGAATATGTTCTGCGGCTTGGGAGATGCATTTTGCATTGCTTTCTAATGACCCTAACCATGAACTGTTGGTAGGAAATGGGATAGAGTCCGGTTAAAAGGGGAGTCTAAGGGCTTGTCTCCAGAAAAAAAGCATTTAGGGCAACGCAATGGTGGCCTGGCCATTTCTGGAAGGGGTGATTAACAACTTGGTAGCTCCCCTTTCACCAAGTACTAATATGTGTAATTGGTAAATCCTTTCATTTCATTTCATTTTACATAGTTTAGGAGGGTAGTTCTTCAGCGCTGCTGGTTTTGATAGGGCCCTCCATAACATAGATTACAAAATAAACATACAATATCTAAAATCATATAAAGTGGTATATAAATCATATAAATCATATAAATCAATAGGGCGGTCCTAAAAGCAGTAATCAATACACACACTTTCAAAAACAATTCTGAAACGGCCCCTAGTAATTACAAAGGATATTGCCGATAACAACGTTGTCATACAGCATAAAACTAAACTACATGCAAAAGCACGCAATTTTGCCTAGGAAATTGATCACAAATAGTAATAGCATAGAAAGGAAATGAAATGACGGGCTTGTAAAAAAGGTGAATTTCCTTAATATTAATAAAGGGGGGTTCTAATAAGGTCTGGGGTTTAGAAAAAGATCGAAATACACTACTGACCATTCCATATTAAAGAAGGTTACAATGACAGTATACCAGCTAAAACCTATTTCAACAGGGTGGGTCGCCCTTGCCTTTCTATAGAGTTAATGATTTGATCTAGCAAAATAGATAAGAATTTAAATTTTGATGGGAATATGGTTGCTTTCCAAACGGTCAGGAATACTTAATACTCTCTCAAACTCTATAGTAGGAACCCAAAAAATGTTCTAGAGGCCAGAATTATAAGTTAGAGGGGGACAATGGTAAAATTTACAATAGATGATGAGATCTTGCGGTGGATGTTGCTTCTGTTAAATGAATATTAAGATACACGCTGTTGTATAAGAACCATGTATATAAGAAAGAAAAGACTGAGCTCTGACAATTATCAAGAGCACAGGCGAGCGGAGAAATTATTGATAACTTGGATAAATGTTTTTACATGAAAACAATTGTTTTCTAGACGAAAATTCTAGGGTATAGTTTAGGAACAGATATGAAGACTGTGGATCTATCAGAAAATTGCAGACTTTTTCAAAGTCTCTGTCAACAAATTTATGCTTTCTAGAATTTGTGAGTAGCTTTGTCACACGGTGCCCCTTCACCAAGAACTAGTATGCTAATTGGTAATCTCTTCACATCTACTATAGGTATTATGGCTGAAACTACATCATTTGCAATTGAATGCCATGAAACAGTACAAATAGGAAGTACCCAATTAGCTTTGCAATGGGAAGAGCACTGAATCTCCTCTAAATACGTGTAAAGTTGTAAATTGCGCGTTATAAGTTAAGAGTTATTGTCCAGTAGAACAAAAGTGTCCATCTCGTGAGTGGAGCGATCGAAAAATCTAGAACTTCGGCAAATGCCTTTGTGGATAATAGGACAAACATTACGTTTATCATTCATCTTTAGCTTGAAAAGCAACAAATGCGCTTTCGAAATCTTTTTCAAATTGGATGGCACAGTACGTTAAGCCTTATCTCAGTAATATCTGTCTGTTGCAATTTCAGTGACAATAATGAGCATGAGACTTTCTGGGTAGAAATTGAACATTCTACTGATAAGAAACATTTTCATTTGTTGTGAATATCGACATCAGAGTTCTGATATTGAATATTTTACTGAACGTATTCAAAGTAATTTATCTAATTCCACTGTTACAAATAGGCAAGTTTTTATCTTAGGTGCCTGCAATGTCAACCTCTTAAACTATGACACTCATGCTCCAACATGTACATTTGTAAATCTTCTCCTTTCTCAAAATTTTCTTCCATATATAATTCATCCTGCTAGAGTGTCTGATCATTTTTCTGCTATTATTAAAAATATCTATTCTAGCATCTATAATTTTAAAACCTTAACATCTTCACACATATTGCCGATCATTTCCTACAAGTTTTGATTGTCAGGTAGGCTGGGCCCTTATACAATAATTTTTCATACTATCAGCATGACTATTCTAAATTTGATCAAGAAAGATTACTTACAGATGTTCGGAGACTTGTTGTTGATTACATATATGATAATATAAATGAACAATTTACCACTTTTCTAGCTGACTTTAAAGGCATTATTCAGAATCATGCTCCATTGAAGAAACGACAAGAGAGGATCTTAAATTACATAAAAAATCATTGATAAATAATGGAATTGTAAAAATGATGCATCTAGGGGATAAAGTCCTTAGAAAGCTAAGAAGGAAGCTGGCCTCTACACCAAACAGTTTGTGTAAAAAGTTAAGAAATAGAGTGGCCTCAGAGTTCAAAGAAAGCAGGAAGGAATATTTTCAAGACTATTTTCATAGTAACATTGGGAATTTGACGCTCTTGTGGAAAAGAATTAAACCAATAATTAATAACGATTCACAGGCTAACGCTATCAATAAACTCATGGATACAAAGGGTAAGCCAATAACTGACTCTGAAGCCATGGCAACCATCTTTAATGACTTCATTGTAAATGTAACTGACTGTATTACCCAAAAGCACCTAGATCATGTGACACTAGATCATGAGACTCACCCTACAAAATCTTTGTAATAAAAATCCACATCCATTTGTCATTACTCCCACCACTTCTCATGAATTCTCACGAAATCTTCCTTTCTTAGAATAAATACAAGCTTATGCATTTCCGGCGAGTTCAGCGGATCTGAATTTCAAAATTTCCGGGGAAGCATGCCTCTATACCCCCTAGAATTCTTACATGCAGGGACTGACGTACTTTATCCAATTTCATCATTGACTGTCATGCCTTATCCCCAGTTATATTGTGCATTGTCATTTTATGTGGAAAATACGGGAAAGGTCTCATGAAAATACAGCAATTCTTTGTGAGAATACTTGTCAATAATTAGTCTCCCTTGTTCTCTTTTGTCATAGAAAAATGCACCATTGAAGGAAATATGTGTTTCTGAGAGATGTTGGCCTTGGATTAATAAAGCCTCAAGCATCTTATGAGAACTAGCGATAAACTAACAACAGCTGCCATTAAATGTAAATCAAGAATTCTCATGGATTCACATAGGCAGGCTCGAAATAGGGATAATTCTCTAAATATCAAACTTAAGAGACGGTTAGAATCTTAAATTTACCTGGGGGAGCATGCCCCCATACCCCCTGGAATGCTTACATGTAGGGACTGGCATACTATTATCCAATTTCATCATTGGCTGCCATACCTTATCCCCAGTTATATTGCAAAGGGCCATTTTATGTGGAAAATACGAGAAAGGTCTAATGAAAATCCTGCAACTCTTTGTGAGAATAAGTAGGAATGTACGCGTTCCCCACGATTTCAGAAAATCTAATGTACTAACTTTTTGCTAGCTCCAAAGGCAGGATGCAAGAATATCATTGCAACGGGGTGCCAAATTTCATCTTGCCCCCTAAGACAGCGTATGACATCATGTTACTGGTTGGAGGGATCAGTTTCTCACTCTTAACGATAAAGATTAGTGATGAAAAATGCATTCTATTCTGCAAAAGGCCGTTTTTCAAATCTAGAGGGTATTACGTGAAAATCTCTTTCGGGGGCAAGCCCAAACACACGTTATTACAGTGCAATACTTATGTAAAAAGAGAAAATCATTTCTGATTCATTGAGGGCAGAAAGTTCCCACACAAAGGCTCTGAGATTTTAACTGAGCTTCTATATCTGTGCCCCCCATCTCAATTTAATTCAGTCTTAAAAACGTGAATGAACCTTGTTCTAGGCATAGCCCTGTGTGCACACACCAGTTGGGAGTGATGTTGGCACACTACAAATATTGTTGGTGTTCATCTGAGGTGGACCAACTGCATACTTTCCAGTATGGTTCTGTTTTTGTCTTCTCTAGCGATAATGATTTGATTCAGCAAACTAGATCGTTCACTTATTGCAATTCATTGACAATCATCTCCTATATAGATATTCCTGATGATCATGGATCATCCCCAATGGCTGCAAATCATTCCAGATGAACAAAGAATATGTCTTGGGGTCAAAGATCTGAGAGTGGAACAGGAAGGTTAATTTCATGTCAAGTGGGTTCCTTTGAGAAAATTAGAGGTGGAAACGCATATATTATCCATAATTTTACTTTAGACGTTATACAAAGTATAATTTCCAACACAAGAAATGCAGTAAAATCATTCATTATTTTGTATATAAATCATATATTATTTTGTACAATCGTTCAATAATTGTTATGCATATATGGTAAAAGTCATGACCATCAACAGAGTGTGCCATCGAACTTATATCAACATAGCCTAAAGTTATGGATAAATTTTGAAATTTGTTGGTAATTTCATCTTTGCAGCCACCCATACAAAGTTTAACGATAATTATAACTATCTTATGTACTGGTGGATTAGTTTTGTGAAGTATTAACTGTTTACAGTGTGCAGTGATCAGGGTGAGCATTGGAGGACCTATAACATACTTTATGCCCAAAACAGAAGGAAGATTGTGTATTCTTCTTTCAGGAACATTGAAAAGGAGAGTTTTCCAGAGTTGTGAGGAACGTATTTGGAAAAGATTCTGGGGCAAAGCCCCAAGACCCCTTTTCCTAACTTTATCATATTATAAAGCTAATGGTTGCATTGCAGCAAAGGTAAAGGGCATGGTGATAAAAAACTTAGTGATCGGAGACCCAAACCCTTTTCTTTCCCTCTCTCTCCAATAAGCACATTTATTACAGCAAGATTTGGCTAACACACCAATCCGGCATGGTTACCCTCTCACTCTCACATCTTTGAACGCTGGCTTTGTGACTGCTCTATAGTCAAAACGGGTGTTCCCCAAATAATCACAGACCGAAGCTCAGATTCGTTCTACTACATTTGCCGAGAACTTATTGACTCCAAGGCAGCTGGGAGGCACTTTGTCCTCTTTCACCCCCTTCAATATCTGTTACTTGTTGGGTTCTAACATTTGCTTCCTGATCCTCATGCCCGACATAGCCTTTTTGTAAGAGGTATGAATTTTCCGATTGTTGTCCGATGTTCCGCTTGGATGAAACAATGGAGGGGTGGGTGTTACACCCCCTCACACTGCACTAGTATTTACGTGC
>WIPJ01001018.1:0-19765 GCA_018155075.1 Cassiopea andromeda
CAACCTTTTACCTACATTCACTGCTTGGACCTCCAAGTCTAACTTACAGTAAATTTTTACTTCTAAGCACTCTCTCTGGCTGGAAAATGCTATTTTGATAAAGACCCTTGCAAATATAGTACAAATAATTGACTATACGTTTTTTCAACTATTGTGCAAGAGTAGTGTAAATTTTGACACTGTAATGACCCAATTTTACCTGGCTTTTCTCAAGTCCTAAAATTTGGGGGTCTTACACCCCCTCACTCCCCGGTCACTGCATCCCTGATGAGCACGACCATCAACTTTCGTCTAGCTTCACCACTGACTGCTAGTATGCAATACGACAGGAGAACAGTATCACGACTAAGCATGATAGCATTAATTGGATGAGTCTATTTAGTGAGTGCACTACTAGTAAGCAGTACAACTGCTGTTACTGCATCATCGTCGCTAAAATCGGGATCAGGACTACAACAAAAATGCAATGCAAATTGCAAAGCTGGAGAAACACAACAGCAACAAGTGGACTCCACGGATGGGGGCACCACATTGTATCCACTTAAGACAGTTTGTGTTAAAGTACCAGCAGAGAAAGAAGCAGAAACAATCCACCTGTTCTCACAACACGGACTATATCACAAATACTTGACCATCCAGAAAATAGAATCCGCCTATTGCCTAGGACACATGATAGTTCTCAGAGTAACCACCGATGATACAACCATATTCAATCCATCAGCTACACCATGGCCAACACGGCCCGAGACACAGTGGGTATTTCAGGCACTCAATGGCGACATGTCAAACGTGATTTTCATTCATTATCGATCGTATTTTGTTGAACCAGATGGCGTTGATGGCGATGGCAGAGACGATCCAACCGCAGTATACAAAGGCATAGCAAGAGTTCACATTGATCTCAGACAGAAATAACTGACTGTTGACAACGTACATGCATGTAATCTAATCACTATCATACTATCATACTATCATCATTGCTATAGTATTATATGTGTCTCCCCCCTCTCTCTATACAACAAAACAATACGACAAAATGGTTGTGAACTAGGAGATACATCAGACAATGATATCGATGACGGTGATGATGATAATGATGATGGTTGGACCTATATACACAATTAACTTCTTTGTCGTCGCTGCCGTTGTCTAACTACCTCTCCTACCCGCAACCTACTTGCACATATGTATTATGTCACTTTTATATCATGTACTTTACTTATATATGTCACATGTGGGAGATTACATGCCTAACGCATGCGTTACACACAAAAACCATACAAAAAATATGTTTGTGTGGGTGAAGTATCGGTGGTGTGGGTATAGTACTACCCTCTTATACTTGTTACACAACCCATTTGTGGTATATATGGGAGTAACTCACGCACGCATGCGTTATTATTCGTTTTTTCCCCAGATAGCAAAGATGACAACTACTAGACGTATATTGCATGAGCTAGACTGTATTTCCAGCACAGTGAACATCATAAGACATGAGCTAGTCACATTGCATGGATGTTATGACGATGTTGATAAAGACCTACTAAGACAAGAACTGGAGTTTTATGGACTACTGTAGTAATAACAACAATAAGATAATAGTAATTCTCGTCCTCCTCTGTCTACTAGATACTACTGCTATACAGAAAAGAGAGAGAGAACGAATGACACCTCAATGATGTATTACAAGACATGTGCAAAATGTATTATGACCTTAAAAACATTGAAAAGACCATATCTGAGTTACAATCACATATGCATAATTGTATAAAGAACGTATCTGAATTGCGATCACAAATGCTTAAAAGTAAACGCCTATTATGGGCTATTGTACATGATAATAGACAGAACAATAACAAAACACATGAGTAGTAGTGACTAGTATGTCTTATTGTCTTTTCATTACCAGACCAAGAGAGACCTTCACCAAATATTCAACACATTTCTTGATATATACAAGAACGTAATCAGTGTAGAGAACCAGCTCAAATATGCCATAAAAGAACCACTTTATGCTCTTATAGATGAACTATATGATTATTCATAGTAGTAGTGATTTATTTGTTATTTTTCTGTGTTATCAGATACTAATAGATCGGCACGACATCCTTCTACTATACGAAGAAACTTACATTTTATATCATACCAGTAGTAAGCTATGTTGGCGCCATTGACCCGCCATCTGCTCAAGGGGAAAAATGGCCCGCCATTTACTCCCCGCCAAAGACTCCCCGCCAAAGACTCCCCGCCAAAGGCTCCTCTTAGGTAACTACTAGTGACGGATGTTGTTGTTGTGGATCCAAGATGGCGGCGGATGGTAAGGGGTAAGGGGTAAACAAGGGGGGAAGGGGTAAAGGGAAACAAAGGGGGAAGGGGTAAAGGGAAGGGAACACAAAGGGGGAAGGGGTAAGGGACAAGGAGCAGCGTATTTGAGAGACTTAGACAAGTAAGAACGCATGCTGTAACGTTGTGAATAATATTTTTTTACACTTCACGATAAATTTTTTCGGGTGTAAGACGATAAATCTGAAGAGGTCTGTTTTCGATGTCTTCTATTTTAATGACACTATTACTTCTGCTACCATCGCCGGTCATATATATGCTATATTTGGGTTTCTTGTAAGGAGTAGGATTATCATCATAACCATCTTCGTCACAAATGTGCTTCAATATGTTATTTACGTTGATATCGAGTGAGACTATTGACTGGAACACACGGCTGAGATGTTCTTCTTTGAGATTCTGAGAGAGACACAGAAAGAGACAGAGTTGTTATGGGTGACATTTATCACCACATTTATAACAGCAATATCGTATATGACAACATTCTTCGGTTATGTAAAACGAGTGAACTGTTCCGGAATGTAGTACTTCAGTCAATTTTGTCATGAGTCTTTCGATATCTGGTATCCTTGTGAGAGTGTTCTAAGAGAGAGAGACAAAGAAAGAGACAAAGTTGTTATTCATCGTATTTATCTTTGTATATGTACTTTATTCTTTGCTGTATATAATCAATGTTAAATATCGCATCATCAAGGGTGTCTACATCGCTGGTTATATCATCTACATCTACATCAGTGTACATATATGGTATCCTATGTTTTTTAGCGGTAATATACTCTACAGTCTCATTGAGTATGTTAATTAGCTGTTGAAATTCTTCTCTTTTTCGTCGTCGTCCAGCAGATATCTACGAAGGAGGACGACGTATATTATTAAGAACTAGTGCGGCGTGGAGTTTAGTTGTGATACTAGAGAGGTGTTGTGATACAAGTCTTTCATTGTCTTCTAGTATCTTGTCTAGTTCGCAGAGGTTCATGTATATGTGCAGGAGGTCGTCTTCCTTCATACAAATCATCTGGTGGCAAAAAATAATAACTATAAATACTTGTATGATCTATTTTTAATATCAGAAAGTTGTTCCATTATTGAATATAATTCGGAGTCCAAGCCTTTAACGGTTCTATATAATTCCTCAACATCATCGTACATGTTATAGATGTCATGCCAATTGACTGGGCGAGATAGTACTCGAATCTGATGAAAACAGAAAATAATAAGATATACTAGTCACTACTATTTATGTGTGTTGCTCTTATTGTGTCGTCTAATATTATGTACACTTGTCCATAATTGACGTTTACTTCTAAGCATTTGTTTTCGCAATTCAGCTACGTCCTTTATACAGGTATTCATACGATATTCTAACTCAAATATGGTATTAATAATGTGTCTAAGGTTATGTACACATGGTTGTAATTGGGATACGTTCTGTTCAATGAGTCTAAGATCATAATACATGTTGCACATGTCTTCTACTACATCACTGAGGTGTTCGTTTTCTCCTTCATTTTTGTGTAGCAGTAGTATCTAGTAGATAGAGAGGGATGAGAATTAATACTACCTACAGTAGTCCATAAAATTCCAATTCTTTTTTTATTAGGTCTCTTTTATTAATAACATCATTGTCATAACACCCATCCATTCTGAATAGTTCATGTCGTATGATGTTTACTGTGCTGGATATACGGTCTAGCTCGAACAGTATACGACCTGTAGTTGTCATCGTCCATGTTGGATATGTCATCTGGTGGTGAGATAATAACGCATGCGTGAGTGATTTAGTCCCATATATATCACAATTGGGTTGTATAACAAGTATAAGAGGGTGGTACTATGCTATAGCTAATTGTGGTGGAAGATTGGAGGATAGACTGGCCACCTTACCCACCGATACTTCACCCACACATACATATATTTTGTCTATGTCTGTGTGTGTAACGCATGCGTTAGGCACGTAATCTCCCACATGTAACATATATAAGTAAAATACATGATATAAAAGCGATACAATAATTACATACAAGTGGGTTGAGAGTAGGAGAGGTAGTCAGACAACGACAGCGACGACAATTGTGTATATAGGTCCCAACCATCATCATCGCCGTCGTCGATATCGCTGTTCGATGTATCTCCTAGTTCACAACCATTTTGTTGCAGAAATGTACTACAGAGAAAAAGGTGACATATATATGATGATAGTGGTGTGATGTATGTTGTTTTTAAAATAGTCATAAATAGTAGTTAAATGTCCGTCTATTTTTGTCCAAGGTCGATTTGAACTCTTGCTATGCCTTTGTATACTGCTGTTGAATCGCCTCTGCCATCACCACCATCTGATTCGTCATTTGGTGGAACAAAATACGATCGATAATGGTGAAAACCACGTTTGACATGTCGCCATTGAGCGCCTGAAAAACCCACTCTGTTTTGGGTCTTGTTGGCCATGGTGTAGCTGATGGATTGAATATGGTCGTATCGTCGGTGGTCACTCTGAGAATTATATTGTGTCCTAAGCAATAGGCAGATTCTATTTTGTGGATGGTCAAGTATTTGTGATATAGTCCGTGTTGTGAGAACAGGTGGATTGTTTCTGCTTCTTTCTCTGTTGGTACTTTAACAAAAAATGTCTTAAGTGGATACAGTGTAGTGTCTCCATCGGTGGAGTCTTCTGTGTTTTGTCCTTTACTATCTTTGCAATTTGATATACATTTTTGTGTCGGTGATTTTAATGATGTAGTAGTAACAGCAGCTGTACTGCTTACTAGTAGTGCGCTTACTAGATAGACACAACTGAATACAGCTATCATGCCTAGTCTTGATAGAGTTCTTTTGTCGTATTCCATTGTTATTGTAATGCTATATATGTGTGGTATTTCGTCTTCCTCTGCGTAATATTGATAGTAGTCCGTTCTGCACGAGTGGTAGTAACGAGTGATTGTGTAGACGACTTATTGTATGTATTTATAGGTAATAAGAGATAGACATAAAACTCTCGAGTATTCATCAAAAACACAGCGCATATAATGTTGTAATAAATCAGCGTCTAGATGATACATAATCACTAAGCTCAATACCACTATCAAAACGTACTAAATTAGCAACATCGTCATAATCATCAGGATTGGAGCTACCATAATGTCAATCATTTATCTCAAAATAATCACGAAAGTTCAAGTTATGATACCAGTCTGGATCTGGGTTTACAAGAGTAGTTAATCTACAAGGGGGGGTGTTACAATCAATGTGTCCGGTGTGAAAAGCGCAATTAATACCATCAGTAAGAGTTAAAATGCAATGAGTAAAATCGTAGTGTCGTCCACTACATCGTAAGGTTACTGCTGAGCCACGAGCAAAACATGTGCGAAATGTGCCATCATACATAGAAATGTCTATAATGGTATAATATTTGTTAGCATTTTTAAATTCTCTCCAGTTATTACTGGTAACAGCATTATCTCTTCGTAAGGGTGATTTAGAATCCATTATGACAAATGTTGTGGATTCGCCAAATTGAGCACCAGTGAAGAACGAGTGAGACATTCTAAATAGGATCTTTCTGTTAAATAGAAAGTCTAATGATGAGGGATCGTAATCTTCCACGAAGTCCCAGCATATGGTGTACAACTAGAATATAAAGGAGATAATAACATATCTAAGGAGGTGTTGTGTGATAATTACGATATCTATGATGTAATTCTACATCTATATGTTCTGGGGGATGAGCCGATGTAAATTTACCACTTAGAAGCTGAGTACGAATCTGTCTGGGGGTAACTCTACCTTTTTTAATAATATAGGTTGGTGCATAATATTACTAGTTTTTGAATCAGCATACCAAAGTCGATACATATCGGGATCGTACCAGAAAATTTTTCCCGTTTTCACGTGGGTATGTTTTATCAATTTTGTTAGCCTCCTTGATCCTGTTACTCGCCGATTGTCTATATAATACTGGACACGTACAAGACCGAATATCTATGATAAACGAGAGAGACAATAATAAATCTATAGGTATATACTAGTTAATACAAATTGTCAATAAAGTTTTCGGATGTATTGTTGGATCTATTACCATATCGTGTATGCAATAGTATTTCTTTGTTTGGGGTGATTTGTAAAGATAATATTGTAGAGCTTGGATTGCAATTGTGTCTTATTACCTTTTCGTATATGGTTAGAGTACCATCAAATTTGCTGCAAGTAAACCAGCGTATACGACGTCCACAATTGGAGATAACGATTTGAAGTCTTAGGCGTTTTTTGTTATCTAATTTAAACACAATGATGACAGTGAGACCATGGCTAGGGGGTAGATCGGCTTCATTCGCAGGAGGGGCCCATACAGGTTCAGTGCCTTGAGGGTGTGGGCATATATTATATAGATATAGTGTATTTTGATAAATTTCCATGCAGGGCTGAATCTTCATGCTATGTCTTTCTCGTACAGTAATATACTTGATGATATTACACTGATTCTCGGGACTGAGTGTTATTGTACCCTAGGGGAGGGAGGAAATGCGATAATACTACATAATTATCTAACTAACAAATTACACAATCAGATAAGTCTTCATCGCAGCTAGTGTCTAATAATGAATGTTCTAATTGTTCTATTTGTCTTAGTTGTCGCTCATTATACTGTCGTGTTCTTTCTCGTACTGTCTTCAGCACACGACGGCGGGGTGGTGCTTTGTTTATTGTTGTCTGCAAAAGATTGTTGTTTTAAAGGATTGTTATCAACCATACGTAGCCAGTCTTTGTTGTAATCTTCGTGTCGTAGTATTGTTATATTGTTGGTCTGAAAAGACGGTATACAGTGTAATTATATAATTAACAGCAGCATTGATACCATTTACCTGTTGGCCAATTTCTAATCAGTGGTAGTGTATCATCATTAGTCTATAATAAAAGGTAGCAGCGACAGTCAATTATTATTGGATTGGGCAGGCATCAAGATTACTAAATATACCATCATTTTGTCTTCCAAATATAAAGGATCCTAATCTAGCTGTGCTGTCGGAAATGTGTATTTGTTCACCAGTTTCTGGAAAAATAGCTGTGTTTGGTGGTATTGTAGAACTACGTTGAACCTCTATTGATCCTGCATGCCGCCTTGCACGTTCTAATCGCTCTCTATGGTCACGTTTAAATTGTTCTGCTTCTTGACAAATGTCGTGAAGTGTTTGATAATGGGCTCTAATTGCTATCTCATCATCCTCAGTAGTCTACAATAAAAAATGATTTCTATATAGCTGTTCTAGTTGGTCCTGTGCATCCCAAAGTATTTGACGATTGATTCCTGGTGGTGAATGGTATAATACTTCATAAATATTCCAAAAGTCAGGATAATCCCATAACTCTATCTAAAATGTATAACAGCATTATTATGATAACTTCGACTATTCTGTAATTGATGTCTCTATATATATCCTTTAGTTGGTCGTTGTCTGATCTTCTTCTATTAGCCGCCGTGGTCTTTTGTTTCGTCTTCTACGATAATAGGCAAGTGTAGTAGATACTGAACCAGGTGCAAGGGTAGCATAAAAATTCCTTATATTAGTTGATGAATACTGAGTCTCTCCTACCACTTGGGCTATATTTATCATATCTGTCACTCGTTGGCGCTGTCTTCGACATGTATCCTGTCTAGCTGATAGTTCTTTGTCCGGTAGTAGTTCATAGCTGTCATCAAATTCTTTTTCCAGGTTGTGTAATATGTTCATGGATTTGTGTTCTGTTAACACCATACTTGCTGCTCGACATCGTTTTACTGCTAATCGTAGGTTCTCCAGACCAGATTTACATAGGTTCATTATTATTGGATTTGCGCAATCGTTTATATACTCCTTATCGTCATCGTCCATGCAGCTAATTCGTTCTTCATCTCTTAACATTCGTTGTAGTGATAGGTAGATACTTGAATATTTATCATCTAATAGTACTGCATTGGTTACATTTGGTGTGCACTTTAGCAGGTCAGTAGGGGCAGATGTCGTTCTCAATTTCTATAGTTAATATGAAAATACGTATATAAATAACTAAGTAGATGTCGTTGTTGTGGTCGTCGATGGTGGTGGTGATGAGGCAGCTAATTTTCTTGCGTCGTGTATTAGTGTTAAACCTTTATATAATACATCGTTTTCATCAACTGTGTTAGGAAGTAGGTTGCGGAATAGTGACATTATCATTGTAATACGTATAAAATCGTCCATAGGAAGACCAAGCATAAATGAAAAGTCCACATTATTAGTTACCTTCGGTTTAGGCTCTTCCGATGCTGAGGCTCCCCCATCTGCATTATCTGTAGATGATGAGGATGGTGGTGGTGCTGCTTCGTTTGAGTTGGTTGCATTTGCTGCCGCTGTTGGTGGTGTATCAGCATCTCCTGTTGCTGGTGCAGGAGCAGGTACAACATTGGCATATGTGTGATCAGTATCATCACTGGCTATACCGCTAGCAGCAGTAGTATTGTTGGCCACTTCAGCATTGTTGCTTGTTGTATCAGTAGCCATCTTACTGTCAGCCATCTTGTTTGCTTGTGTGTTGTAGACTAGAACTCGTTGTCTTCACTTCGTCTCTGTGTGAGCCAAGAATCGAATGGTGAATCAGTTGAGTGTGTATCTGTATTTATAGGAAATCCTATTGATCACATGGTGGTTCGATTCACAGTGTGATACAGCGTCTTTTATTCATTCAAATTGTGGACTTTGATTCGTGATAGTACGATTACTAGCGTCTTTTATTGTTTAGCTAGGTTTGAGTGACATAACAATGGTTAGATTGGTGACCTTTGAGACGTGTGACACGATGCATGAACAAACACGGAAAGAGCGTATTCTTGTGATCTTTGCAAATGCCGACGTATTCTTATGATCTTTTGCAAATGCCGACATACTTACACAGCATGTCTGTTGACTCGCGTATTTCATATCGTACGTGGGATGTGGCACGACTGTCAATCATGCTAAACCTATAAAAAGCGATGCTGTGTTAGAGACCTCAGCTAGTTGCTGATCAGTCAGTGGTTTAAATAGTTATCAAGAACGAAGAAAGAAGTACAGACAAAGACAGAGACAAATTAAACTCTAGTATGGAAGAGGATAAGAATAATACAATGATGGATACTACTACTAACACAGGTCTGTTCATACTATCTATTGTTTCTTCTGTTTTTTTGGTGTTTTCTCCTTCACAGTGTCATCAATATCGTTGGTTGCTATTGGTTTCTTTCTTTTTTTTGTGGTTGATGTTGCTGTTGTTAATGCTGTTGCAAATCCTCCCGCAGATGGTACTGCGGGACTGTACGGGAGTAAATAATCTCTACTGCGAACCACATCCTTCTTGTGATGCATATTGTATGATCTTGCATGAAATATGAGTGTGTTGGTGCCAGTATGAATATCCTTAGCAACTATGTCTTGTTTGTGACCACCACATTTAATAGAATGTTTCATAAATGCTGTTGCCTTGAAATATCGTGATCGTGCTTCGGATGGGTAAAATCTACGTCTTGGTAGTAGTTGATGTTTGTGTGGAGGTTTTGTTGCATTGTTATTGCAGTGCTCAACGTTATTCATTTCTGCTATTAACGATTCTAGCTTAGACGGTTTCTTCTTTTTCTTTTTATCAGATACTGCTGCTGCTGTTGGTAACGATACACCAACATCTGGATGTGGTGATTTGAACACTCTTCTTGCGGAAGCTGATGTACGCACAGCTGTGGATGCTTTACAGGAATTGTCATTTCCACCTTTTGACCCATCTATGGTGCCGACATCAGCATCGCATATATCATCATTGGTATCATTTGTAGATAGCATGCCATCAGCACAGTCATCGCTGCTATCGCCAGCATCAGTGCTGCCTGAATCGTCATCATCACTGCCATCATCATCGTCTGTAGATGATTCCTCAGCGGTGTCAGTATCGTCACTATCATCATCACAGTCATCGTCGTCAAATGTATCATCATCAGCTGGTGGAGGTGATATACGAAAGCATGGATATAATTCTGCTACGAAACAGCCACCAGCGTGAGTATTTAATAGTTTTATATATTCTTCTGGTGACAAGTAGGAGTAGGACTTACATGCTGTTATATTCCATATTTGGAATTGTTCTTTTAGTCCACTGTTGTGTAGAAAATGGTCGCATGATTCTCTGCACTTGTGAGAATTGCGAGGATATGCAATGAGTAATTGTATGGTTGTTGACAGTGAGTCTCTGCATTGTTGATACATCTGCAATTTGTAGGTTATATTTTTGGTGTATTTCTTCTCCAGATCTTTGTTGTATTTAAAATACTGTACGATATTGCTCCATGCTTGTTTGGCATATGTATTAAACACAACAAGATCAAAGACGTGATACTGTAGGTAATATTTGTTGAATGGAGGTGGCACATCCGACATTGGGTTGTTTCTGTATTCGTAATGATTCATAATTGCAGTTTTGTCGTTAACTGTTAGTCCTTCTACTAACATATCCTCCTCTAAGGATGTTCTTGGTGCGTTACGTTGGCATTCTCTGAGACATTTCTTGACAAATGCTTGTCATAATGTGTATGGTTTTGGTATTTGTGGCAGTTTGACAGGTGGTTGGTCGTCTTCTACTGCTTTAGTATTGCTGCTTTCTGTATTGGTGCTAGCGTCGGTATTGTCCATTGCTGCTCTGTGTGCTTGCTGAGTACTGTTCTATCTGACTACTAACTGTCATTTGCACACAGTACTAATGCTTTTATATTGTTTATTTAGGATGGTGATATCACTTCCTGTTGATCCAGATGAGCAGCCACATTTCTTGAATGAGTTTTATAATTATGAGCGTGCAGTGAGACGTACAGCAGCAGTAAACATTCCAATACAACCAGAGTCTGCAACACTTCGCTACTTATTCTTTCGTGTGACAGCAGAAATATGTAGCACAATTGTTCAGTATATCAATTGGTTTAGTGAGGAAGAGGGGCATCAGAGTATACAATCTGCTGCTAGTAAAGCCAAAAAACATCAACAACAGAAGAGTACACCAACACCTAGAGACACAGCGCTTGCGTTGTACAAAATGAAGGAAGTTTATATTCCTGTCCCTAACAGGTCGTCATTTGACCAAGAGTTGTTGTGCTATGTGTGTAAACTATGCCCAATATTTAAGCCATGTCCTAGGCTTGCTAAGAAATTGATTATAAGTAGGTATAAGTCCAAATGTTTGCAGTGTTTTATAGAGAATAAGCTATCTATTGATAGCACGTCTTTTGATGGTAAAAAGACCATTTCTAGGGATCCTCTTTCTTGCCCATGCCACAAACATCATTATTTGCTTATCTTTCCCTCTTTTATGATGTATGCAAGTGAATCATCTCACAAGATTCTTATCAGATCAAGAATAATGAAAGAGATGTCTGCATTGTTTGGTTTGCACCCTCATATGGGTATTATGCCGGTAACAACATCTTCATTCGCATCTCCAATATCTGCACCATTATTTGCATCGTCCACCTGGACTATGGAGAAGAATCAGTATGTTGATAAGCATTATATTTATCAAGTGATTAGTGTTCAGGAGCATGTGCAGAGATGAGAAGAATTATACGAGTAACTGGAGCGTCGCAACGTTCGTTGGAATTTACCAAGTTGGTATCATTATGTATTGGAGGATCGCATTCAATGTCTGTGGTGGAACCTGCATCTCCAAGATATGATATTGCAACGATGCCTAACAGCACTCCAGCTCAACGGTTGTATCTGATGTTGCAACGCTTGGTGGCTACAAATGCGTGGCAGAGAACAGAGCCATTTAATGAGTATATGAGGTCTAGAACCAAAGACAACTACTACTGTAATGTATGTCAGATGTACATATATTCTGTCTATTCTACTATTGTGAGATTGTGTCCTCCTGATAGCAGCTATCTCATTTCAAAACGGCAGAAAGAGTATAGTCCAGAAAAGACTACAAAGGACACTACATCTGATGAAGAACCACCACAAATGATGGATACGAGAGAAGACGATAATAACAAATGAAGATCATGAACATTATATACTGAACTACCTAAGATAACAAGTTTTTAGATACTTTTACATTATACAGCTGTGAGAACATATCTCTTACAATCACGTCGTTATTATACAGTCATTGATTTTGATATTGAGTTTTTGCTTGTCCAGAAGATAGTGCTTTATTTTGTTGTGTTGTCTTTGTATTGTTTGTTGTTGTGCAACAACAAGGACATTTTGCGGCTGTTCGTAAATTAGATGTAGGCAATAGAAAAAACACGTCTTGATGTTCGGTCCAAAATTCGTAGGCGTGCATCCATGGATCTCGTGTTCGTGTAATATTGTGAAGAAATAGTACAGCATATTCACCGCATACGTTAGTCTTGTCATTCTGTATTTGATAGGGAAAATATCTAATAGTGTCCTCCTCGTCATTAGCTTTTTTGGTTTTATGACATCTGTGTAGGCTGGTCTGTGTAAATCTACTGTCCGATAGTGCTTCTTTTAGAGGTAGGTCTTTTGTGTATTCTCTATAGTAGGATATAGTTAGGAGATCGTGTGCAAATCTGTGAAATATGTCACTTGGTTTACGACCGTAGGAGTCGAAGAAATACACTGTATGCTCGTGATCGATGTACATACTCTGCCAGTGAGTTCCACCATTTTTGTGTGTGCCAGTATTGAGTACAAATGCCAATGGAAAGTGTTTGATATTGCGATACAGCATTGTGTTGCATAGAAATATTCGTAAATTGTGCAGACGTTGTGCACTATCACCACGACTTGCACCAATTATATGTCGTACATCATCCTCTAATAAGCATCCAGCAAATACCTGTCGTATCTCTGAGTCTTTAGCAATACATGCTTCTATAGTCCAATTGTCCATGACTATCCGTCGTCTATCCGTTGTAGTTCTTGATAATAACTCCCTCGTTCTGGATGGCCAACTTTCTTATATCGTATTTATTGATCATTACCTCTGTATTGTTGGGTAGATGTTTACTATTTGGTAATTCTATTACTATATTAACAGATGCCTGTCGCACGTCTTGGGCTATACTACCGTCTGCGTTTTTTTGTGTCATTGTCAGTGTGTCACAATACAAGTTATACTGACAGTCACTTGTTGCTGTGTTATCGTTAAATTCGTAGTCGTGTAATTGAATAAGTGGTTGGTCTGTGTCCTTGTTCATTGCATCTCGCATTTGACAATATTGATCATATGTTTCTGTGAATGGGTCGTACTGTCGTGATCCACTGTTTACTGTTATTCGCCATTTTGTATCCTTTGGTAGTTTATACAAAATGAAAGGGTTCTTTGTTATTTGACCCAATCTTGCTTCTTTGTCTACAAATGCAAATGACAGTCTGTCAGGAACTGTATCTGATGGAACGGCAATTTGATAGTACAAGTTTCCCGGCTGATATGTATGATACTGAATCTGATGGTACGTGAAAAAATATGTGTCAGGTAGTTGATCTGTATACGTGTTGACGTATTTCTCCAATATTGGTCGTTCATATTCTAACATAGTTGTTTTGATTTCAAATTTGTTGATACGAATTTTACAGTCGGCTGCTTGAGTGGCAAGATCCTGTGGCATTGGAGCAACTGCCCCTGTCTGATTAGGTCCTGATAGTAGATAATAGGTATTTGGATTTCGTTGAAATTGAAATGTTAATCTGTTTGCAGAATTCAAGGGTGCTCTGTCCAGCGATTGTGTGATTGGGAATTTTAATTTTGTACGTAATTTAACTTTCTGTCCCGAGTAGAACATTCGTAATAGCGACTGACGAGCAGGGTTGGCAGTGCATACTGGTAGAGCATCAGCAGCTGTGGCATCTGTTAGACCGTCCCATCGAGTAAGAAATCCTGCAGACTCTTTGAAAAATCCTTTTACGCTCAAATCCCCGTTTTGATATGCGGGAAGTGAGCTCTGAAATACAGTTTCAAAATAGTCCATAGTAGCATAATCATATGTGATTATTGCTTGATTGTTTGCTGAAACAGTTACGGATTTGAACAGGCTAGCTAATACATTATTGACAGGAGAAATGCATTTTCTGTAAGCATGACTGAGTCCTGTTCCAGCTGTTTCCCAGGGAACGTCTCTATAGTACATTTGCAGTTCTGCTTCCAAGACAAATTCATTAGCATCAATGAATATGCCGGGTTGTTGCTCTATGACAATCATAATTGTCTCGTCAAATGCAGGTACGGTTACGTTAACTGGTGGTGTACGTAGAATCTGTGTTGTTTTTATGAGATGGTAGATAGATGGTTGTGGAAAGAAATTCAGCTTTTCAGCTCCTGGTTGAGACCCTCCAAGGCGACGTGGACCTCCTTCATGGAATTCTGGTACGGTTGGATTTACGTATTGTGATTGTTCTCCAATTATTGGTACTTGGTTTTGTACTTGGGACACTAGATCTCCATGCCCAAACAATCGTCTATGATAATATCTGTCAGGATCAAGTGTGTCCAATTTCATCCATTTTTTTGATGATGTCTTCTCCTTGCTAGATGATGAAGACAATGATTCGTCATCAGTCTGTTGTTGGCTTCTTTTCTTACCATGTTTGTTAGATTTTGAGGCTATATTTTGTAACAGAGATTTTGCTGTTGTATTTAGTCCAACCCCTCCAGCTAGTGCATCACTTATCGGCATTGTTAGTTAGGTTATAATAGTCCAATAAGGCCTTTGTCTGATAGCCCAATTCTGCGTTTTCTTGACAATCCTCTATGACGTCGTCGTCTTTGTCGTGTGCCTGTGGTGTGTACTGATTTGCGGCGAGATGATGATCTGTGTTTTCTAGATGTTTTTGAATTTGTAATAGATTTTACTGCATTTGCAAGACGTTTTACACCACCGCATTTTTTATGTGATCATTTTTGCTTAGCTGAAGACAGAGCAGATGATAGCGCTTTTGCTACTTTCTTCTGGGTGGCTCTACTTTTATTTCGAACTGCTGACTTGGCGCGACGTTTAGCAGTAGTCAGTCCTGATTTTACCATCTGTTGTCCCATTGTGTGTATTGATTTTGCAATTTTCGTACCGTGTTTTTTTGCCTCTTGTTTCACAAGTTTGCTACCACGATTTGCAACTGTTTTTAATCCTGTAGACAGAATATCTCCAATTCCAGATCCAACACTTCTCCCCCAGCCAGATGTGGCTCGTCTTGCTGTTCGTATAAATGGAGGGGGACACCAGATGCCGGGGCTTCGAGGTCCTAATACACTGTTACGACGACCGCGACCTCGTGTTCTTCTGCCACGTCGGCGTCGACTACCCATGTTGCTACTACCTTTTGGTATATATCGTGATAATACGACGTCTCTTGACGATACTGATGGCGGTTCTATATTTCGTTGAATTCTATTCATACTGACGATATGTGGTCCTACTCTGTATGCTACTGTTGTTATAATATGATTATTACTGCAACACATATGATAACTAGTAACACTAGCAGCAATATCACTTCTTTTCTCTGACAATAATTTGAATATCCATAACTCCCAAATGCAATTTGTCTCCGTAAGAATTAGCTACCGATACAAGCATATCATCAAGATTCACTCCGGGGGCTAGTGTACTAAATTGAGGATTCTCAATTTCCCACGTATGTGTAGCCATTATTCTTGTTTTGTCTGCTAAATCGTTGTATGGTATGTCCATTCGACTCCTACCAAACATATGTGCCGGGCATGGAATCTGAACAAGAAGGGGGGACAAATGATTGCCAATACTTGTAATATTTGGTAGACTATTTGTGTATATAAGAATATCATCTCCACCTACTGTGTCCAATACTGCATCCGAATATACAACACGTGGTCCATCTGGTAAATAGCAGTAATTTAGGGAATTTACAGTATAACCTTGTAATTTTGGTAGTGTCCATGGATATGTTATTGCCGTTGGTGATGGTGCTGGTGCTTGGGACTCGTGTGTATATGGGCGTGGTGCAATTGGGGCTAATGTTGCTGTTCGTGATACTAGTTGGCATGGAGATATATATGATTCTCGTATATTGTCATAGATAATATTCAATGCCTGACGCCTTATAGCACCGGTGGTCGGGTCTTTTAGTACTCGAGTTTTTCGTTCGTGTGTATACCCAAACTTTTGGACATTTTTGAACCCAATGCTATGTACACTGTTCCGTAGGATGGTTCAATTTTAACGCTATAGTTTTTGACTGATGAGTCTGTACTCTGATTAGTATGATCCAGAAGTGTAAATGGTATTTTGGGTAGTGAATTTGCAATTCTATACCACACACGTTTTCCAAGTATATCGTATCTCCATACCCAACCAGCTATCTTGTAGGCTTCTGCCCATTGTTGAGCAGTGGCTTTTTCGGCATCTGTAACAGGAGCTACGTTGTCTATGATCTCTCGTAATGAAAACAACGCAAATTCATCATTATGAATTTGAAATCGAGCAGGATACTTGGCTAGTAATTTGTCCGTGTAATTCCATCTAAATACTGGACATCGTAGAGCCGTAATTGTATGATCATATGTGGTTTGTAAAACTTGTGTGTACCATGTATCTCCCGCTGCGGTAGTATCGCTTAAGTGAGTACGTAATTCTCTTGCCATTGTGTATAGCCGCCCAAAATGATCATTTGCGTATAGCACAAACTGAGACTGTGTTGATGCATTCAACGAGTATATTTGTGTTAGTGCATTTCCCATTGTCTGGTATTGTAGATGTGGTGGCATATCGTCTGTCGATACAATGGGGTAGTAAGCACAAGGACCAATCATAATTTCTCCTGCATAAAGATCGTAGATACCCTTTTCTTTTGCTACAGAGGGGTGAGGAATCATAATTAGTTGTGATTCTGATAAGTTGTACGTCACCCGAGTTACTCCAATCTCCCATGTCTTGTTAGCATCTAATTGTAAATCATCCCGACGTATCTGCTCATTTGATTGTATAGCTGCATTTGTGAAATTCACTTTGAGTGGATACTGTTTATAACTAGTACCATATGTGAGAGTGTTTACTGTCCCTAACAGATATTTTGCTCCGAAACTCATATCGTCTTGCAAATCTGTGCAGTACAGTGGTCCTAGTCTGTTCTGTTGTAGATATGCTTCGTTGCAGATTTTCAGTTTTATAAATGAGTCGTACACCAGTGATGAAGCAGCTCCTGTTTGTCCATCAAATAGTGGTATATAGAATCGTCGTTGAATGTTTGCTCCGTCATTCACGTGTGGCAGTTTTTAGTAGATATTTAAGGTGACTGATTTTCTATCATAGTCTGTTGATAGGTCAGTCGGTAACGGATAAAAAATTGGGTGGGGTATTGGTGCTGTCGATTTGTGATCTGTTGGTAGTGCAAGATATGCATAGTGGTGTGCTACTGGCCCTTCAACAAATGTTGCATATGTACCCGTGGTAACATGATACGCCTCCTCATGTAATATTGTATCTTTAATAATTGTATATCCACCACTAGTTGTGCTGCTGCTACTACTACCGTATGATAATACATTTTTTGGATATACAGCTTCATATTTGTTTCCATTTAGTGATATATCTTCCGCCTGTCCTTTATCCATCATTGTTATACACACTATTCCATTTGTGGTTTCCCATATCTGTTGTGCCAACGGAGGTATTACGCCCCCCAATGGAAGACGAAGTATAAGCGAATAGGAATCCAGTGATACATACCATCTGTCTCCAGCTAGGTCAAAATCGTCGGTAGGAAATAGTATCGCATTTTCAGATGTATTAAGTGTTGAGGGGGGAGATTCTGTTGACGTCCATGATCTGGGACAAAAACTCACTTGATGTGGTGCTTGATTTGTTGTAAATGTTAAACATCGAGGTTCTCTGTTTGGCATAGATTCATCCATTGTCTTGTAGTAACAGTTGTCATAATATTATACTAGATATATTACTTTTCAAATACGAACATTAATGCCACTGGTGAGTGGTCTCCTATAATCAGAATAGAATTGTTTGCATAATAGTTTTTGGCAGTATCACTTAGTTGCGACAGTGTACGAATTGTGGTCGATGTTCCGTGCACAAGTTCTACATTAAATTGGAGACGATTGTCAAAGATATCTCGACGTACTACATGCATTATAGGGCGTGTTATTTGAAACCATTGTTTTGTCCATGGATATACATCAAGCGGTCGTCTAGACTGAAAACACTCCACTGTTTTATCTAGTTTTCCCGCTACAGCATTTTGGTATACCATATTTGGCGCCAAAATAGTCACAGTGTGATTCAGGTACATCAAGTCTCGTAAGTATTCGCTAATAATATACAGTACTCCTCTGGGAATATACATGCTGTTTATTGACGCTCGAATGGGGACTGGAATGTAATCTGTGTAGGCTATTTTTCTGTATTTTGATGGGTCATTGTAGTAGGATGTGGAGGAGAACGCAACAGCATCGGGGTGACATATTAAGATGTCCACATACTGTCCATCGGTACTGCTAGGAACTGTGTCCATAGTCGCCTGCATATATGCTCCATAATCGGGAAGGACTTGAACTCCATAGTCTCATTGTCTGATGCGACTTTATATTCGCTTGTCTCTGGGTGATAACTTCTGTGTAATAGTTGTACAAAAAAACTACGTTTACTAACAAATAGTTTTGCTCCATTAACTCCTTGAGGTTTAATGTTAGTTGGCTGAGACATAAACTGAGTTAAGTACTTTGTCATAAATGCTGCTTCGTTTTCTAATTTTGTCGTTTGTGAAAACTGTGTTAAGCGTTCTAGATACGGGGGATAATCTGGTGTTATAAAATTAACTACTGATCCATTCTTTTTCTGTCCAGTATACACTCCATTAGCTATATTAAATAATTGTCGACAATTTTGTGGTGCTGTAGTATCGTCGAAATTGACACTGAATTTAGGGGGGATGTTGAACCAGCATTCTGTCCATTGGGGATCTGGATCCTTTGTTACCAGGCTGTTATTACCAAATTTATCTGGCCACTGTGAGATAACCCACGTATTTATGAGATCTGCCAATTCTTGAAACACATACCATTTTGGTGGTATGGTTAATACACGATAGGTGGTTGTGGCATCGTCAGTAAATCTTGCGTAGAATTTGTCATTAGTTCCTGTCTTGATGTTTGTTGGTTTTGGTGTTGCTGATGTCCACTGACAGTGTGGAAAATATGATTGTTCCTCCCACGAATCTATTCCCAACAGAATAGCCAATGTTCTGAGTAGTATTTTAGTATGGTGCCATTGGGAGCGCCAAAAGCTCCTAGTAAAAAAAGGCCCGCCAACAGCTCTCCGCCAAAAGCAGCCCGCCAATTGCTCATGGAAACCAAGATGGCGGATCTCATGGAAACCAAGATGGCGGATCGAAGATGGTGGATCGAAACCAAGATGGCGGAAGGAAGGGTGAAGGAAGGGGGGAAG
>WIPJ01001032.1:0-14656 GCA_018155075.1 Cassiopea andromeda
CCCTCGGTGGCGCTAAGTCCTCAGGGGTCACCAGAAGCCATGGCGCTGCTAAACTGCGCTGCTAAGCGTACCGCAATCAACAAAACACAAGCAATAAATCAAACTGATAACAGGAATCATACATAATAATAATTATTATTATATGCGCGCTGCACGGTTTCCCAATATTTACCAAATGCATTTGCAATATGGAAAATCCCAACTTGACTTTGTTCTCTATTCATGACATATGCACAGTCATACAGCGTGGTGAGTGGCCAAGCGGCCCAGTCAGTTCCATTTGCTTAACTGCAGTTAAGCATGACTGTGTAGGAACAGAAATTGGATGGGCGACCTTCCAGATGAACGACCAAAACAGCTCACTACGCTGTTCTTGAGGAAGGAACGTTAAACTAGGGGTCCCTGAATGCGGCATGTATAGTAGGCCTAAATTAGCTGAAAAGCTAGGTATGACAGCCTATTTAAAATAAAGTAAACAACAACAACAAGAATACCACCAACAATATTTACATTTTGGATATGCATGGCATGTATAAGGAACTGTCTAGGAGCTTAATGTAAGTTAATGTAAATTGGTCTAGCATTTTTCAAATGGCAATAAACCAATGCCTCTCGATTACTTTTTTGCAATGCCTCCCTATGAAAAAGAGAAAATATTACATTTCCCCCAACTTAGAACATCTACTATAAATATGTTATATCTATAACTGTCCCTGGGGTTATGCTTGCCCCCCTCTAGCATTGCATCGCACCCCACTTAAAGGGCACGCTCCAATATATGAAAAACGCTGTGATAAACAAAAATAGGAATTACTCTCTTGGCTAGTGGTTCCCAACCTGTCATTGCTGTGGACCACTTAATGTTTGACATTACTGCAGCTCAAGAGTGTGTTGAAGAAAGTTCACACCTCCAAGCAGTGAAGTACATATTTTCACTAGGAGGCTAGGTCCTGTCACACTGATTCAAGCGAAAAGTAGCATTCAAAATCCATGTGTATTCAGGCACCCATTGGTCTACGGACTTGTGGTTTGGGAATACTGCTCTAGGCGATAGATAGTATTATTTACGCAAAAGGCTGTTCTTTTCACTAGTAGCTTTTACCGTTCATACATGTGATTAGGAAGCCATTGTGACGATCATGCCAAGTCTCTAGCTGATCAAGGTCTCGAACTAGTCGCTTAGCATTCTTCCTTTTCTAGGATTCGAACTCAAATCTATGATGCCCCCTTCTAACTGGTATTACACTATTATGAAAGATGTTGATACGCAATCGTTAAGAATTACATATATAGTTATTACTAATTTACATTTATTGATGCTAATCATCCCGACAAGTCAACCGATGTTTTTCTTCCTTACTGCTGAGATTTTTCTACACATTTGGCTCAACTTCAGCTGCTGAAGAGAAACACAATTTTCCTTTTACAGTCTTCACCATCTCCTTCCGAAGTGTATCGATCCTCCAAGAGTATAATATTGGGAATAAAGCTGTCTCGAAAATATGTAGAAATTGATTTAATCTTTGGCAGTGGTATTCCACTTCATAGTTAGCTGGTAACCCAACACTGACCGCAAAGCATGCTGCTTTAGCAAGCATACAAAATCCGTGAGTACCAATGATAAACAATACCGAATTTTGTCGACGTTGTTCTTTTCTTCTCTGCCTCTCTAACTCCTCTTCTTGCATTGAAGCTCCCAACTGCTGTACACGATTTTTGTTTTGCTTAGCGAGTCGTAGTATAACGTTTATATACGTGAAAGAGATTATTGCAAAATTTATAAACATATATGTAGAAACCAACAGTTTGGAAATTCTTAGAGGCAAGATCTTCAGAAATGAAACTGTGATCAACGGCATCCAAACAATCACAGTGATGATGATTTGGGTGGCATAAATGTAATGAACTGTCGTGACGTTGTAATACTGATGATGAACCACTGCGATGTAGCGATCAATTGAAAGTGCTGCTACTGTTGTGTAGAGGCCACACTGGCAAATGGTAATTAAAGCAATAGCTACAAGTTTCAGCTGGCAGTCGTGGTAGCTGATTAAATCGTGAAATCTGGTGACAGTGAGAAGAACCTGTGTTACACTGCAGTAGAAAATTGAAATAACAGAGATCATGAATATTCCTCTGAATGCAAATGACGAGAACCCTGGGCGAAAAGCAATGACATAGATGGTCAAAGCATTGCCTATTATAGAGACTATTGACAAAAATATGTTTGTTATGATGGAGAATATAGCAGAAGCTGCTATAGAGCCTGTTAATTCAAACCGAATCATGCCGATACCATTGCAAACCATATTGATACTAGAAGGGCTTGGACTGACATATGAAGATGCGTTCGTAGCGTTATTAAGGACGTTGCTGTGATTGTATCCCATTGTCATGGTTCTGAAGTTGACGTTACACGCAATGAACTGCCTGTGTTGAAGATTGGTATATGCAACTCTGTTCAAGTATGCTTTATGAGATGGTTTTCTGCACGTGCTTCTGTCAACACTGAATGATTCCTCTCGTCAATCAGCCCCACAAATCTCTTTCAATCATTTGCATTACTTCTAAGACAAATTTCAACATCTCAGCATCTCAACTGCATACTGCAAGCAAAAATAGAAGAGAGATATTCAAATTGTACAAATATTCATGAGCATCTGAATTTTTACCCTAAATATTATTCAAGTTCAGAGGCCACACATTGACTTTGAAATTGGGGAGAGGGTCATTCCAAAATATTCACCAGCTTTCTGGCATAGGGTATATATCCTACATTCAAAAGTATTGTTTTCTGAAAGCGATGGCATGGCTTTCCGGCCTCCCTATAGCACGGTCCCTGAAGTTTTAGCATTCCAGCATAAATCTCATATTTTGAAGCCTTTATAGGTCTGCTTGTCTTTTTGCATATGCCCCAGCTCAGGTCTTTCAGCCAATTAGCTCGAAAGAAAAGCATCTGGTAGATGTTGTAGATCCAAAGTTCAATGGATGAAGCAAATTCTGTACGATTCATCCAAGAAAGAAAAGAAGATTCAGGCGTATCACTAGGAATTTTCGAGGGCAGAGTTCAACTAACACATTTAGGCCCCCGTTTACATGGGAATGTTTCCGAGTGGAGTCGTACCAGTACCGTATGGATAGGTCTCGCGTTTACACGGGAACTGATGGAACCGTTCCAGACAGAGTCGCCAGTTGTACCAGAACTGGTCCACCTAGAAAGTAGGTCCCGCTTGGAACCGAACCAAAAAGTTCTCGTGTAAACACCCAGAACAATTGCAATTTATACCAAAGATAACATAAGGCTTAAACACAGAAATGATATTCCGACTAATGGGCTGGAAACAGTTTACATTGATGTAGGGCCCCCTAAAGCAAAATCCTTGTTAGTTCTAGCTTGGTATCGGCCTCCGGTGATACGATTGAGACTTTCGACAAAATGGAAAAAGTAATGTCCTACTTAGATACAGATGGTAAGAAATTAATCTATCTTGGAGACACCAACTGTGATTTTAGCAGTAAAGAAAATGATCGCTTAACCGATGAAAATGCTAAACACCTGTCAGATATATATAACATCTATAGCATAAAGTAGCTTATAAAGGACCCAAACAGGGCTACCTGCAGCTCTTCTTCTATCATAGATCATAATGCAACAAGCTATGTCAAAAGTATTATTGAATCAGGGGTGTATGAAATCAGTATGAGCAACCACTATATCGTCTATTGCAGCCGCAGATTTAATGGTACTGTTGAAAGGGATTATAAAATAATAAAAGCTCGTAAGTTGAAAAATTTTAACCATGATGCTTTTTTATCTGACGTTTCTAATATCTGTTAGGAGCATATCGTCAGTAAAACGGATGATGTGAATTATTCGTTCTTTGAATGGACAAATCTTTTCTCTCTAACAATTGAGAAACATGCCCCATTAAGTCATATTCGTGTGTCTGATAAGTGCTCCCCTTGGATGAATAAAGAACTTAATGCCTTAATGCGGACTAGTGATAGATTAAAAAAGGCAGCTGTGAAATCTAAGTCGTCTGCTTTGATGAGATCATATAGAAAGGCTCGAAATGCAACTAATACTCTTAATACCCAATGTAAGGAGATACATTACAATGACAAGATCACTGCTTGCAAAGGGAATATCAAAGGTTCCGAATGAAATCATAAATAAAAGGTCAAAATCTACAAATATTGATTATATCAAGAACTGTGGCCAGGAAATCTCCAACAACAGGAAAATGCAAATATAATGAACGATTACTTTTGCACCGTAGGCACCGATCTTGCTAAAAATATTGAAGACACGGAAAGCTCATTATTGTCAGGCAGGTAAATATCAAAAAAGAGCTCGGCTCCAAACTTTAGATTCAGACCCATTATGATCAAGGACATAAGGGAAGCCGTTGCCAAGCTCACTACTTCAAAGAGCTTTGGAACTGGCACTATTTCAAGCTGCTTCCTAAAACTGGCCTTGCCAATCTTAGAAAATTCCATTGCTATGCTTTTTAATATATCTCTTGAGACGAGCATCTTTCCAGTATTATGGAAAATTTCTCGGGCGGCACCCATTTATAAAGAAGGAGATAAAAGTGAAAAATCAGATTATCGCCCAATATCGGTTTTGCCAGTCATTTCAAGGCTCTTTGAAGACTTTTGTATAACCAACTGTACCAACATCTAAACTCAAATAACCTACTTGCTAAAGATCAATCTGGTTCTCGTACATTGCACTCTACTTTAAAGTGTCTTCTAAAAAGCACTGACGACTGGTACAGTGGTCTGGATAAAGGACAGCTTGTAGGCTTAGTACTAATCGACCTAAAAAAGGCCTTTGACACAGTGGATCACAACATTCTGTGCCAAAAATTAGAGCACTACGGTCTCCGAGGAAGAGCGTTAACATGGTTTGAATCTTATCTTTCAAATCGTAAGTAGTATTGTAGCATAAATGGTGCTGAATCAGAACTTATGGACATTAATTTAGGAGTACCTCAGGGATCGTGTCTAGGGCCCTTGTTATTTCTTCTCTATATTAATGACCTACCACAAGCTGTTAAAAACTCAACGGTAGTAATGTATGCTGATGACACTAGTATTTCCTACCGTTCTGACGACATTCACAAGCTATAAGAGGCAATAAACAAAGACCTTACTACCGTCGTTGAATGGTTGATGGGCAATAAACTGTCATTAAATGTTGCTAAGACTAAGGCAATGGTTATATCAACAAAACAAAAAGAAATGAATTTAACTAGAAACGATGAAGAACTGTCTTTAAAAATACAGGAAGAACCAATGGATAATGTCCTAATGACAAAATATTTTGGTATACCAGTGGATAGGAATCTTGATTCGAAAGGTCATATCAAAGCTCTAGCGTCAAAAATCAGTAGAGCAATTGGCCTACTAAAACATGCCAACAGATTTTTACCTCAAGATACTTTAAAGACACTGTATACTGGTATTGTAGAGCCACACTTCAGATTTTGATGCTCTGTTTGGGGTAATTGTGGAACAATGGAAAAGAACAAATTGCGAAAGCTTCAAAATCGAGCGGAAAGGATACTGAGAAGCAGCCGCCATGACACTGATGCTAGACCACTTCTAAATACTCTTGGTCTGAAAACAATTGAGGATTTGACTGACACTGAAATTACCACTATAACTTTCAACGCCCTTAATGGTCTTGCACCAGAGTATTTCTCAAATTTATTTATATGACATTCTGAGGTCATCTGTTGGCTATGAGAAATACCAGTACAGACCTACAACTGCCAAAGAAAACAACAACGAATGGGCAGAAGTGCTTTCCTGCAGAGGTGTAAAATCATGGAATTGGTTTCCATTTGAAATTAAACAGGCATCTGCCCTAAAGGTTTTTAAAGCAAAGTTGAAATAAGGCTTTCTTTTCTTTTCATCTTTCTTTTTATTATATATATATATTTCTTTTTCGTTATTAAATTGTTAATAACATTTGTATTTGGGTTTCTTTTATTCGTTATATGTTTTACCTTAGTTTTTAAGTACAAGTAATCTCTTCTTTCTCACTGCGATATAGAGAGAAAAAGTTGCATTAGGTATGCTAAGAAATTCCTTAATGATTGCATTCTCTGTAAAATTTACAGCGGCTTAGCAGAGCTTTATTTTAGCTTTGGGATGCTGCGGATATACAAAAGCTCAAATCCCTAGAAGGGCTGCAAGACAGAGCAGCAAGAATCGTAGCAAATAAGCCTTATAACTATTCTGCAATATCCATGTTCAAAGAACAAGGCTTGCCCTCTGTAAAAGTTATGATATTCAAAGAGACAAACATTATGACATTTAAGGCACACAAGCATGATTTCGGTCCATCAGATTTGAGTGACCTATGTCAAAATCTTACCCAAGTCCACAGTGAAGAGCATAGAAATACATAGACAGATCTTCAAGTTCCATTGACGACAAGCTTGTATGATCAGAAATCCTTTTCGAATTTGGTGCCAAGACTTGGAGCCAACTAAAAAATGATCAAAACAGCGCCCCTTTTCCTAAATTTATTTAAGAAGGCACATACATCACGATAGTTTTTACATTCTAATCGTTTTAATTTATGCTATTTATTTCTGATCGTAATTCGTAGGATGCATATTAGATACCGCAAGTAAGTAGAATTTTAGTGCATCTGTGCTTTTGTCTTTGTAAATTTAGAAATTTTATTATAGACAGGGCAAATCGAAAAACAGCTTAGCAATGGACTGATTTTATACCTCTGTATAACAGTGCAATAATGAATGAATGGATAGCAAGATGGCCACATTTCGCTGCTAGTTGGAACTCATTACAGAGACCTAGATATTTACAAGCAAAAGAGTGTACAAATCTGAAAATAGTTAGTCGGCCGGGAAATATGAATACATGTTTGGTACATGTTGTTAATACGTATAAAATATATTGACTTTTGACGATATTTTCATACTGTCATATAGAAATCAATTGTAAAAATATATGAAGAATAATTGCTCAGTATTTGCTTATATATTGGAAACAAAATGTAGAAAACCAGTAACGAACTCGAATCACATACATTGATGCCAATGCTAGAGCAGATTCCTTCTTACTTGAAATTAGTGCGCACATTCTTCTCTTAGGTTGAAATTTTCATGTATCAGCTCGAATTCTCTCTTTCATCTGGTGATCACATGCCTTCTACGAACTGTTAAATTGAACTTGCGCAGCTGCCCCTAATGTTTTTTCCCAAGGTATCACTCATAATATATTTTCACTATTTTGTTAAATATTCATGCGTAAAAATGGCTTTCGGGATAGAAATCCTGCCCAGTGAGAAAAATTACACAAAATACTTTGCAATTTAATTGATAGATTGTGATGGCAATTGAAATGAATGGTAACTGTGCAGCGTTCAAAGTTATTTAATCATGACGTTTTTGCATGTATGTTCGGGAACTTTCTAATTCTTTAATTCTAACCTTTTCCAAATATTTAAAATTTGGCCTGAAATTCTAAAAAAAAAGTTTGAATACAATGCTTCGCTCTTGCTCTGTTGTTGTTGTTGTTGAGCATTTAATTTCTGCAGCAATTTGAAAGAAACGTTGATAAAATGTTGCACATTTACTACTAGAAGGGGCATAAATGCCCACAAGATGTGAAGGAGGGATAGTGGTAGTATGAGCAAAGCGCTATGCAAAAGCTCTTTTCTGTTTATTGCTACAACAGTTGGAATGAGACAGGCCTTCTTTAAGGTAAATTTAGAATTGCGCAAGGAATCTGGCAATGCTACACTAAAGAATTTAATTCTGGTTGCAGATAGAATTAATTCTACTAGAATTATCTAAAATGGGTAGCTCCTTGATCATGAGTAATCTTATATTGCATTTAAATCAATTTGATTGAGAGAGCCTCTTGAAAGGTGCCTCCTCAGTGGAGCCTCCTCAAAGGAGCTTCTATTGAAAGAAGCCTCTTAAAAGTGCGGGCCATAAAAGTTGCTAGTAATTTATTAAATGTGTTGTCAAGGGTCGCAACGAAGGAGTAAAAGGGGCTCTGGGTTCTTGTTTTGAGCATTTTCGTTGGGCATCCTAAGCATGCTCACACTATTTGGATTGCATGTGTTGCATATTAGAGCTACGTGATTCATTTGTTCTTTGTGTAATCTCTGATTAACTATGTGATTCAGTTGTAAATAGCTTGAGTTAGATTGATGAAAAGTTAGTAAAACTACAGCGCAGTAATTTCTTCCCACGCTCGCCCAGTTTGCAACAAGATTGATAATAATATGCAAGAATTTGACTCACATAGCGAAGAATACAATCGTAAGAAGAGATGTTTTAAAAGCACTAAAATAAATATCGGCTTAGTTCAACTTCGTTTTTTTTAATGTATTTTTATATGTCTTTGCTGGTCCCATTGGTTTTTGCAATATTTCTTTCTACTTTCTCTTCTATAATCTAAAAATTTTGAATCGCACAGTTTTTCGTTCAAACTGCATAATTTTGTCAGATCTGCACATTTTGTGTGGAACTGCACTTGAAAAGAAGCACTGTGACATGTACTGCAATATCTAATTTCCAGTGTAGATATGACGTGGCCAACGCGGAGAATACGACAACTAAAGGACAGGTTACTGTAGTTTGTTCCACTTTCGTTCTAAAGCTGTAAACTGATCTTTGTCCTGAAGCAGTGGAGTGACCAATGTGGATCCGATTTTCAAAAAGATCACTATCTCATTTCTCAAGATCTTGTCTCCAAAAACTTCCAAGATGCCCTTTTTCTTATACCTGCAGGAAAAGGTTGCAGCCCCTCCCACCTTTCTGCTAGTGTATGATATCATACAATGGATAGCCTATCCTATCTACCATAAGATGTACTTTAATGCTGAAAAGGGGAGTTTTCTTGCAATCTGAAGGCGTATTTGTAAACATTGTAAGTGGCTCCATTCCTTACCCAGAGTGTCACCTCCAATACGAGCTTGACATTCGTTCCAACCCACCTCTCTCACAAATATGCACCAGCATTCTTGACTTGTTTATACAACTTGTAGTAACTGCCTTCATTTATGCAAAAGTAATACTTGCACTTGCAACAAAATTCGTCTTCAGCATCCGGAAGTATTAATGCTCAGCGCAGGGAACAGGTGAAAGGCAGGTAGCCAAGGGAGTACTGAGAGCAAAGTCCCCAGAAGTTTCAAAATGTATCTTCGTGCTTCCCCTGAGAAAATTTCATAGCGAGTATTGTTTGTTTAATTTTCTGCACTTATTTCTCTAAGAGATCTTTACTGCAGCATGAAAAAGCGGCAACATTCCTTTGACATATTAAAATCTTTCTTTCGTCCAATACTCGTAAGAGTATGAAAACGTCGGATAGTGACCTAACTGTTAGCCAAAATATATACCCAGATGCGTTTAAATGTGATAGGATGCGTCTTATTGGCCTCAAGTGTGGCCAATTAGGACCTATTGATCATTGTTTACTTTTTGTCTACACAACACTGTGTTTAAAGTCCTGATGTAAGCAGATTCCAAAACATTTAAATGAAAAGATGATCTTGCTTGCCCAATGATCCGAAAATTGTCGTCTATATATCTCTTGGCGCATTCTGGATTTGAAAATAGGTGTTGTCCTATGGCCGACTCAAAATTGACTTTAGACCTGTTGCTTTTACATATACGAGGTGGCTGTTCTCTTGCCGTATTACTTTTCTTCCTGATGCCGGTGAGGACATGCTGTTTTATTTTGTCTGCTAGTCTTTACCTTTTGCGTCCTACGTACCGAGCTTCACATCTGCACGAAAATTCATAAACTACGCAAGTTTTTTGAGTGATAGGAACAAAATCTATTTTAGCAGATGGTGGAATAACTCTAGTGTTGTAAGCCACACGAGGCTTCACAGTATAGAATCAATAGATCTTTGTAAACTTTATGGATCAGTATACAAAGTCTACAGACTTCAGTTAAAGCAGTTTGGGCGACTCATTATTCTTTCTCAGTATAGAGATAAAAAATGAAAATAACCTCAATCTCATTTTTAACAGGGTATTTTGCGATGCTATTGAGTGTATTACCTGAAAATGTTTCCGGGGGCAAGCCCCACGGCCCCATTCTTTTTCTGCTCACGAGTAGTTTTCACATTCCACCTTCTAACTGGGCTGCTGCACTTTGTGTATTACAGGACATCTTAAGTTCTATTCCTTCTACTTTGTTCGCCCTTTTTACGCCTGCCCTTAATAATGCTGAACTTTTCTAAGTGGCACTAATAGGACCTAAAATTCAAAATTTTCAGCAAAGCAGCGGCGTTAGCTTTGTAGCCTTTACTTTCAGAACCATTCACTTATCATTTCGCCATAGAAGTGGGTCTTTTGAACTGCTTATGCTTGATCTTTGGGGTGGGGAGGAGTAAGCAGGTGGAGATGGTGATAGTGATATATGCCTAGGTTCAAAAACAAATTTAAATCGGTTCAGAATATAGAGCCTAGGATCAACAGAACTGGCAGAGCTTTTCATACAATTTTTTATCTGAATAACGTTTAAATATTGAGGGTCACACTGTCGAAAGTTTAAGGATAATGCAAGGCCTAATCACATTTCACTATCATACGTTTCTAAATAGCGTAAAATGTGGCCCAAGGATACGGAAGACTAAAGTTCTTCCCTGGCGTCACATGGGCCAGCGTAAAAATCGCCGTCGTTAAATAGGGCCAATAAGGTATCTACTTTTTTCATATCCTCTGCATTTGGCAAAAGTCTCTTGTGTCTTTGTCTGTGTAACACCGCATTACCGGTTCTAATTCATGCTACCTACTCCAGCCTCCACTATGCTGTGCTTGGAGCAACTATGCTCAGAGATGTGCCTAGGCCATTACATTTCCGTGGCGTGTTCAACACTTTTTGGCAAAACTTTGTAGAAAACTTTGGACAGGACTAAGGAAGCAATGTGACCATCATGATCATTGTTCTTGCTGCTTCCTTCACATTATGGGCACAACGCAAATCAACTACACTAATTCAGTTGGCTTTTGGGTCCCAATCCCTTCCAGCACCCTCTTTCCAAGATCACACTGGCTACGGGCCTACAAAAGAGCAACGTCAAACTTCAATCCTATTTATAAATGGCTTTCACATGTTTTCGATAGTTTTAAAAGCTGGATATTTAACTGTCAGAGTTAGATTTTCAATTATCTATGAATTGAGGTACTTTTATAAAATATCAATACAATTTTTGCTTATGCAGCTTTGTACCAAATTTTATGTGCTTGGAGGATTTATGCGGCACGAAAGGAGATAGTAAGAACTTTCAAGGAACAATTTGCTGATTTTCATCAGTTAGAGTTGAGTTAAATGTATTGATCATGTATTGAATATACAACTGAAAGGGGTAATACCTCTCTTTCTTACGTTTACACTTACTGTAGTTTTCATTAGTGGACAAACTAGCAGGATTATGTAAAGAAAGAGCTGTTCAACATAATTGCAAAAATATTATCAGTAACCTCTCAAGTAAGTATCTATATCAAAAGTTGATGGAATGAATACTTTTTCGTCACCAATGGCATGCAGGAGGACTTTGAGCAGAAACATGTACCAACAACCTATTACACAAGCTGCTGACAATCAATAGCTTTGACAAAGGAGTACTGATAAGCCAATTAACTTCTGGTTACTTTGGCAAAATCTGGGGGGTTGACATCTTCCAGACTCTTAATTCAAAATACCCCTGGATACCACACATCATTTCTGCTTTACAGGAGAGAGTCTTTTAAAAATTTTCAGAGTGTGGATGATTCATACACAGGACCATCACGAAAAGGAATGTGAAGTGTCACAATAAGGATCACTGCTCTTTCGTATGTAGAGAAATGTATGTTCAGCAAATGAGGTAAGGAAACCAGCTTCTTTCCTCCCTGACTTTGTCTTCTCAGCAAGGGTGTAGCTAGTGGGAGTTGCTAGTTGTCTAACATCCCCAACTTTCAGTGATCTTATCAGTAAATTCAGATTCAATGATGTTCGCTAGTAGATGACGGTATATTTTGCCAAAACCTTATCAAAAGAGCGTTGAAATGAATCAAACATCTCTTGCATCAAAACACCCTATGAAAATGAGAAAATCTTGCTAAGAAAAACGTTTCTGACAAAGGCGCACAATAACAAGAAGAGTCCTGGAGACCTGTCTTATAGCCAAATTCAGGCCAGTTTTGGTAGCATTGTAGAGTATCTCATTAAATACAAAAGACAGTATTTGAAACATGCACAATTACTGTAGGACTTAAGACAGCAGACCTTGTAAAATTTAAGTAGAGGGATATCTTCGGTCAACTTTTTCATGAAAAGTAATTTAATGACATAGTTTAATTGAATTTGTTGTTTGGAAAAGCTGCTGTAGAAACCACACTGCGCATGCTCAAGTGAAAATAAATGTAAAGAAGATAAGTGCAGACAGGAGCAGGCAATGAGAGATGGTTCAAATTGATTGGATCAAATATGCTTTACTGTTCTTCACATCATATTCTACATCCAATATTCGAGAAAAAGCTTATCCAATTAAAGAGATAAATTAGCTAGTAAAGTGCAGTATATTGATAAATATTTTATTCAAAGTTTGTTATTATGACACTTCCTATAACTATATACAAGCAATTAATGCCAACCCTCAAAATGAATTAAATAAGCGGTATAAAGTTAAACAAGCTAAGTCAATTTAGATACAACCAACCCAAGAGATGACAATTTTAGCAAAATCTGCAATCTGAGGATTGTGCAGGATCTTACTTCCTTTTTGAATACCATTAATGATTTGGATTGTCTAATATATTGCACTAACAACAGTGAAACGCTTTACTAGGACATCATGGGTAGTGGTTATTATAATGACAATTCACATGAGCAAGCGAAGACTATATTTGCATAATAAACAATATAGAGCCTAGAGCTGGAGAATCTAGGTTCTCAGATGCTTTCTATTACTAGGAATTAATAATTTACATTTATGATTACTACATTTGCCGGTTATTTCCCTGTAAAGTCTAATGCACGACGTTTTCCATCAAAACAAAACGTAATGGTGCTAGCACAGTTTAGAAATTCCCTGTAAGAGTCAAACATACTGCGTTCTGATGGGGGAGGGGTGACTCTTTCGACGTTGGCATCTGTTATGGCTAAGAGGGTGCTAAAACTGTGAATAGAGCTTCAAATTGAGGTAGCATTCTCAAACGGGGGCTATAACTCCAATTGCACTTCTGGTGCAACATCTGTCTACAATTGGTGGTGCCTAAAGCACGTGGAAACGTTCTATATTATTTGGATCTTTATCCCAAGTAAAGGGAAACATAGAAGTAGGTACCGGAGACACGTGGGTATGTACTCCTCACTTTTATCAAGTGTATGCATAAATTATCCCGTAACAGCTTATAGATTTCCCCTTCATTGCTTGTGAAGGTGTACCCTGAAGATATGTACTCCCTACTTTTTGAATGTTTACAACCTTCATGAAGAGAGAGTTGCAGTTTTGATCATCAACTTTCTTTGGGATGTATAAAGAATAGGATGTTACAAAAACTATTATTTAATCACTATTAGGGTTATCAGAAATTGAATTGCATGATGTAAAATGTTTACCTTAGTTTTTGCTGATTTTTGACTTTGTTGACGCAACGAAATTGCCTATGTTTGCAGAAGGTACAATTCATTTCAATAGTAAGTTATAATATGCTATTTTATTAACATACATTTCGATACTATATTAACATCATCGTCGAATTGTTTGAATTTACTGACATTTGGTCCTTCTAAGAATTACATCGTACAAAGCAGTCCGGATAATCGAGGGTCCGGTTAATTGAATTTTAGTAGAAGTAAATCCGTAAGAGTAGATGCATATTCGATACATATTATCAAATGACAAGTTCATTACATTATTTTTTCCTTCAATACTGCATCTCAGTTATCTTTGATTTCAACCAGGGGTTTTGCCAGGAATTTTCCAATGGAGGGGATAACTCCTACGAAGAGGAGGCTAAAATAGGGCTTTCAGGGTACTGTACATGCCAAAAATATTCAAAAAAATCGATTTTTACCTTCCAACAGGGGGCTTGACTGAGGACTATAGCCTACTAACCTTCCTCTGGTGCCATCCTTGATTTCTACATTGGCATACTTTTATGGTAAATTTTATCTAATTGCTATATCCCATTTGCCACTAATTTTAACAATCACGCACACCAGGACCACCAAAAGTATTCTGAGGCCCCATGGGAAAAGAGAAAACAAGGCTCTATGAGTGCGGATGAGGCGAAAATTTTTTAGGTTCTAGAAATTAACTTTAGAAAATTATTGCTGGTTTACTTTATGAGGCTCCCAAGCCTTACAACATTGGATTTTATGAGAACCCTGCGAGCTTGAAGCCCTTGGCAATTTGTCCCCTGCCCCCATCTCGGTGACACTGTACACAACCATGATACATATTGGCAAAGATCACTGTATCATTTTAGTACCAAAGACTTGTTCGATATAGCATCATCATCATCACCATCATCATCACCATCACCATCACCATCATCATCATCATCATCATCATCATCATCATCATCATCATCATCATCATCATCATCATCATCATCATCATCATCATCATCATTATCATCATCATTATCATCATCATCATCAT
>WIPJ01001032.1:21900-63950 GCA_018155075.1 Cassiopea andromeda
AATGATGATGATGATGATGATGATGATGATGATGATGATGATCAACACTGACGTTTTCTTCTGGGGTCATATGCAAGGCCTAAAGTCAATGTTTACTTGTAACACTTTGTTTTACAGTTGTAGATTAAAGCTGCACAATTGTACTTGACGAAAGAGACTACTTCAATATACGCTGTTAATTGGGCATATCTCCTTGTTCTAGTATTAGGATATGCATTCTGTGCCAAAGTAAAGGGCGTGGTTTCAAAACTTTCTCTAGGAGCACAGCCCCAAAATCCCCTTCTTTTCATTTCATGGGGATATCTTTGCTACAGTGCTATAGTTTTCCTCATCTATCAACATTCAAAAGAGTTTCCCGTAGAACAACTGCAAGGTGGTACCTATGTTGGCTTTTAGTTTTTGCCATGTACATCAAGTAAACCCTATTTTGAACACCACACTCTTCAATTAATGTCAAGTGTATCTCTCAAAAGTTGTGAATTTAGGCTCTGGTCTTAATGACTTCTACAAATGACACACCCTTTCAATCTTGTTAGGCAAGTATGTCTCACACACACCCCCAATCGAAGCACCCTAGTTTCGTCCTCGAAATAAGTATGATGGGCCATTGTGTAGTAAATAAACAAATAGAAAACAGATGAGTCAATGAGCCTTGCATTATTCTAAAATTGTTCTCAAGTTTCAGCGAATCTAAATCTCTATATTTCTATAACACATTTTCCTATAAAAAAGAGTATACATATTCATCTAAGCCAGGGCTAGAGAAGAATCTTAGAATATCAAAAACCCATAGATAAATATTGCACAAAAGGTTCAATACAAGAACGAAGGAAATGTAGAGCCGTGTAGCCTAATGTAGGTTTGCGATCATTTTTTCACAACCATTTCTCGCAATTTCGCTATCAGTTTTGCTCTCCAATCCAGTCACGCCCCTCAAAGGGTAACGTGGTCCTTCGCAGCAACATGTGATGTCATCAATCCATGCATGCAAGTGGCGGCACTTCTTGTTTTTCCAAGGCCAATTTGCAGTTTATGTCCATATTTAGCGGGTATTTAGAATAGCTAGTCTTTCATGTCTTCCCACCAAATTTTGCAAATTTTTGCACAATTTCCCTCCACGCGCCTTATTGCACAAAGTTAAAACGATATATCAAATAGCACGAACAGAATTAACGTCGATGGAATTAATGCGAATTGCCTAAAAAGTGTTTCATAAACATTAATTAGTGCGGATGGAATTGTATCATACCAAGTTTACCTCGTGGATTTCTCTGGATATGTATCAGAAAGGAAAACAAACAGATTTACAATGAATCAGATTGTATATATGAGTTTTGTTCTCAAGAAATCCTATACTTGTATAATGTTGATAATTTTCATATCTTTTATACTTATTAGTCACGTTTATATTAAAAACAAGAGTTCGTCGGGATTTTCTTTTGATGTATTGTTCAAATAAACGTTTTAATTCTTAACTTGGTAAAAAATTTAACGCAGAATAAATTAACGTCGGTGAAGACAAAATTGGCATCTTTCTAGCCATACTTTACTTAGCTTCTTTGTCCGCATTGTCAATCCCCATTAAAATACTTCTGGTGCTGATACTAGTTTATATATAGTGTGGAAAGAATATAGAGAGTAAAATTTACGTGATATAAATGTAGTTCTTGAATTTCTTTGAATTCCTAACTCATTCAAAACTTCCTTCTCATTTCATTACAACTTTTATATCCTTCTTTCCTCCCTACAATGGCCAAGATTTGGAACCAACTAAATAATAATCAAGATAGCACCCCTTTCCTAAACGCATTCAAGAAGGCACATACATTACGCTAGATTTTACATTCTATTCGCATCAATTTATGCTATTTACTTTTGACTGTAATTCGTAGGATTCATATCAGATACTGCAAGTAAGTAGAACTTTAGTGTATCTCTATTTTTGTCTTTATAAATTTAGACATTTCATTATAGACAGGGCCAATCAAAAAACAGCTTAGCAACGGACTGACTTTGTACCTCTGTACAACAGTGTAATAATGAATGAATGAATGATAGGAAGATGGCCACAGTTTGCTGCTAGATGGAACTCATTACAGATACCTAGATATTTACAAGCAAAATAGTGGAAAAATCTGAAAATAGTTAGTCGTTTCGCAAATATGAATACACAATTAGCACATGTTCTTAATACGTAAAAAATACATTAACTTTTGACGATATGTTCATACTGTCATATAGAAATCAATTGTAAAAATACATGAAAAATAATTACTCAGTATTTGCTTATATATTGGAAACAAAATGTAGAAAACCAGTAACGAACTCGAATCACATACAATGATGCCAATGCAAAAATAGATTTCTTCTTACCTGAAATTAGTGTGCACATTCTTCTCTTTTGTTGAAATTTTCAAGTGTCAGCTTGAATTCTCTCTTTCATCTGGTGATCATATGCCCTCTACGAACTGTTAAATCGAACTTGCGCAGCTGCCCCTAATGTTTTTTCCCAAGGTATCACTCATAATATATTTTCACTATTTTGTTAAATATTCATGCATAAACTTGGCTTTCAGGGAGAGTAGTCCTGCCCAGTGAGAAAAATTACACAAAATACTTTGCAATTTACTTGATAGATTGGGATGGCAATTGAAATGAATGGTAACTGTGCAGCGTTCAAAGTTATTTAATCATGACGTTTTTGCATGTATGTTCGGGAACTTTCTACTTCTTTAATTCTAACCTTTTTCAAAGATTTCAAATTTGACCTGAAATTGTAGAAAAGCATTTTGAATACAATTCTTTGCTTTTGCTCTGTTGTTGTTGCGCATTCACATTCTGCAGCAGTTTGAAAACTATAGCTACCTTTTAACTATGCACTAGCCAAAATTACAAAAATTGTTAAGTTGTTTTCTCTTCTGGTAAATTTGCATGAAACTACATAGTTAATTTAAGGCTCCATATCTATACTTACTACATGATGGCCATGTAAAGCTGCCTCAATGTCAGCTCTGGTGTATCCCTTGAACGATGTGGGCCATGTGAAATAACAAGAAAGTGAATATCAACAGAAATTCTTGGCTCAACAGTTTAGCATCGTGAGATCATGAGGTCTGGATAGCCCTGGTAGTCTTGGATTATTCTTAGCTCCTGACGAGACAAGGAAAAATTAGCCTAAGCTAGATATTAAATGAATATGAATTTTAAGCATTTGCTTTACTTTCTTGAACATCTTCTGCTTTGCTTCTTTTGCACTTCAAGTAAGTCAATCAATGCTTCTTTTGCTTGAACGAGTGCAATCTAGAAGTTTTACCGTCTTCGGTACTTAAATTCTATTTTGAAGCTATCATTTTATTGATTTCAAATTGTTGTTAGCTTTTAATTACAAAAAATTCTCACAAAGAAGCTAGAGAACAATAGAGAAGGATTGAAAAAGTAATAGGCAGCAGGTTGTTGTTCAACCATTCAACTAATTTGCCTGCAAAAAACCAAGAAAACCTTTATGACCTTGAGGAAGTGATGCAGTAAAGGCAAATATAGAGCATGGCCACACAAGCAAGGCAATACTTTTGATCTCCAATGCACGCTTTGAATTGTTCACCTTAGATTATCAGTTGGTAAGTTAGGGTAAAACTCTAAATCTTATAAATAAACGCTACACTATCAAACGAACCAAGAGATCAATGCAACAAAAGAGAAAGAATTGGTTATAGAATGAGAGACATAAGCTCAGAAAAATATCATGATTCTAAATAAATATCGTATTTTAGGGTGTATTCAGTACTTTTTAACCATGATCTGCAACATGTTTTGAATTATAGTATTCATGATAACGATTGCAGATAGCCATTAGTAGACAAATTTTCTTTTCTGCTTTGTATTTCTCTGTTTCATTAGTTTAAAATATTAATATTAACCATATCAATTCACAAGATATTTCAAATGGAAGTCAGCTCTTGATACAATAAGCAAAAGGTCCATTCCATACCTTCTGGACTGGAGACAAAGATGTTTTTCGCTTGCTTCGTGAAAGTTAAGCACTAAATTGAATGATTGATATATGCTGGTTGTTGGTTGGTGGTAAGCAAAGGATTTTGTAATGTACTGAAAAGGAATTGATCAAGGGGTGATGTGTGGTTATTCAAAATAAATGTGTTCCGGACAGGACTCTGTATGGAATGGTCCTAAAGCATCTGATTGTAATCTAGCTTAACTTAACCTACCCGCAAATGAATTTGTTTTTCTTACTAGCACATTTGACCTGGACAATTCTCTTTATTTAATTTGTGAGGACACCTCTCCGTGTTCAATAATGTTCACATTTCATACGATGTTCAATGCTCAACAATGAACGTGTGAGTGCATAGAAGAAGGAGTCCCTTAACATAGACCATTCATTCAACAGCTTAGCTTTGTGGGATCGTGATGTCTGTATAATCTTGGATTACTCTTAACTCCTCGGGAGGGGGCAGAGGAAAAGAATTAAGCTTATTGAATACATCCCTTAGCAACAAATGGTTTTTGAGTTAAGAGTAATCCACGATTAAACAGACATCATGTTCCCACAATGTTAAGCTGTTGAATAAATGGTCAGTATGTTAATGGCCTCTTTCTCCTGACCACATGAAATTTTATACGTTTCAAAGAAACGTTGATAAAATGTTGCAACTGCAAATTTACTATTTGATTGGGCATAAATGCCCGCGAGATGTGGGTGGGGTTGTGGACGTACGAGACCAAATACGGAAAGAGGAGTGCAATTCGCAATGCAAGTGCTTTTCTATGTATGGTAACAACAGTGTTGATGAGTCAGGGCTTCTTTAAGATAACTTTAGAATTGCACAAAAAATCTAGCGATGCTGCGCTAAAGACTTTTTAATTCTGGTTGCAGATAGGATTAATTCTACTAGAATTATCTAAAGCAGTCAGTTTCTTGATCATGAGTAATCTTTTATTACATTCAAATCAATATTATTGAAAGGAGCCTCTTCAAAGGAGCCTCTTCAGTGGAACCTCCTCAAAGGAGATTTCATTGAAAGGAGCTTCTTCAAAGAGCAGGTCATAAAAGTTGCTAGTAACTTATTAAATGTGTTGTGAAGGGCCGCTATGAAGGATTAAAAGGGGCACTGGGTTCTTGTTTCGAGCAGTTCCATTGCGCCTCCTCAGCATGCTCACATTATTTGGATTGCATGTGTTGCACATTAGAGCTACGTGATTCATTTGTTCTTTGGGTAATCTTTGAGTTGCGCTGATTAACTATGTGATTCAGTTGTAAATTGCTTGGATGCGATTGATGAAAAATTAGTAAAATTACAGCACAGTAATTTCTTCCCACGCTTACCCAGTTTACAATAGCATTGATAATAATAGGCAAAAATTCAGTTCACATAATGAAGAATGCAATCGTAAGAAGAGATGCTTTTAAATCACTATAATAAATATCAGCTTAGTTCAACATTTTTTCTAATGCATTTTAAACGTCTTTGCTGTTTCTATTTGTTTTTGCAATATTCTTTTCCATTTTGTCTTCAATAATCTAAAACTTTTGAATCACACAATTTTTCTTTAAAACTGCACAATTTTGTCAGAACTGTACATTTTGTGTGGAACTGCACTTGACAAGAAACACTGTGGCAAGTTCTGCAATATCTAAATTCCAGTTTACATTCTACGTGGCCAACGTTCAGGATACGATAACAAAAGGAAAGATTATTGTAGTGTGTTCCATTTTCGTTCTAGGACTGTAAGTTGATCTTTGTCCTGAAACAGTCGTCGTCGTCGTCGTCGTATAGTGCCTTGTCAGATTCTGACATTGGATGTCACAGCATGAAATAAAGTTCTGTTTTCTGCCAAATGAATGATGTCCACTTCTCTCCTTTCTAAGCATTCGCCTAACCACCCAAGAAATAACTGTCTTTGTCTTCCTTTATCTCTCTTTCCTTCTACTTTCTCTATTACCACTTGGTACTCAACACCTCCTTTCTTTACTATGTGTCCCAAGAAGCTACATTGTCTATTCACTATTTGCTTCACTAACTGTCGTTCATTCTGGGCTATTCTCTACATCTTTATTCGTGACTTTCTTCATCCAATAGATCTTCATCATCCTCTGTAAATACCACATTTCTGCGGCTTCGAGCTGCTTTTTCATTGCTTTGCTTATCGTCCATGTTTCACATCCATAAACCATTGTACTCCATGTATAGCATTTGATAAGTCTTAGCTTGGTTTGATTGTTTATGCCTCTTGCAGTGAGCACGTTAGACATACCTTTAAATGCTGTTTTTGCGATTCCAATGCTTCGCTTTATTTCTTAATCTGATTTCGCATCTGATGTTAATAAGCTCCCTAGATATTCGAATTTTTCTACCTGTTTGATTTTTATTCCATCAACATCTAATTTGCACTTTAGACTTACAATCCTCTTTGAAATGGTCATACAGAAGGTCTTTCCTTTGTTAATTCTAGGCCAAATTTTCTACTTTTATCTGCTATTGCAATAATAAGGTTTTGTAGCTGTTGTTCCGAATCTGCAACAATGGCAGTATCATATGTGTATCGGATATTATTTACATTGAGCCCTCCTATTCTTAATCCATTCATGTGGCTCATTTTCCTAATTACCATCTCTGTGTATAGTGAGAAAAGTGCTGGTGATAACACACACCCTTATCTTACACCTCTTGCCAGTAGAGATTCCTTATTAGATCTAAATCTTTGCCATTAACATCCAGCTCTTGAAGTACTTCAAATAACGTTACATTTTGAACTTTATCAAAGGCTTTTGCGTAGTCGCCTGAAACAGTGGAGTCATCAATTTTGATCCGATTTTCAAAAGAGATCATTATCTCATTTCTAAAGATCTTTTCTCCAGCAGCTTCTAAGATGCTCATTTCCTTATACCTGCAGGCACGTCCGAATCATAGAGGGAGGGAGAGGTTGCAGCTCATCCCCCCCCCACTTATTTGCTCGTGTATGATGACATACAATGGATAGCATATCCTATATAAGATGAGATATACTTTACTGCTGAAAAAGAGAGTTTTTTTGCAATCTTAAGGCGTATTTTTAAACATTGTAAGGGGCTCCATTCCTGAACCCCACTGTCACATCCACTTGAGGTGACAATATGAGCTTGCCGCTCGTTCCCACCCACATCACCCACACATACTCTACAGCATCCCTGACCTGTTTATACAACTTGTAGCAACTGCTTTCGTGTATGCAAAAGTAATGCTAGAACTTATAACAATATTCACGTACTGCATCTGGAAGCCTTAATTCACGGCGCAGAAAAGGAATATCAGGGAGCAGGTGAAAGGCAGGTAGCCAAAGGAGGCCTGAGAGCAAAGCCCCCAGAACTCTCAAAATGTAGCTTCGTGCTTCCCCTGAGAAATGTCATAGCGAGTATTGTTTGCTTAATTTCTGCATTTATCTCTCTGAGAGATCTTTAATGCAACACGAAAAGCGGCAACATTCTTTTGACATACTTAAAAGCTTTTCTTCATCTGACACTCATCAGAGTATGAAAACGTCGGGTAGTGGCCTAAAGGTTAACCAAAATATATATCCAGATGCGGTTACATGATAATAGATTGACAAGAATACCATTCCAGCTGTAGTAAAAGGTAGATAAAATGCTGTCATCGCCAACTATGAAAAATCTCAATTGATTTATCCTAGCGCTACTGAACATGGAAGCACACAAGCCCCCATGACATTTCACAACACAGCACTATAATAGGAGAGGAGAGGGACGAGGATGGGGATCTGGGAGCTTGCCCCCAGAAACATTTTACAGACATTCCTCCTCTAGAACGTCAGAACACGCCCTTTTGGAACATGATATGAAGGCTGCCAACACAATTGATATCTGTTCCCAATGCAAAGACTAATCTTTTAACTTAAAAACAAATTACTAAGAAGTTACGACGACTCTTGCTTTTACTGTTGCATAGTTTAACGCTAGAAACAAGAGCTCACGCACGTGTGCCAAAAGATGGATAGTCTACGCCAGAATGTGCGCTGAAATTCCGCTGTGGCAAGGCATTATTGCCCTCCAAAGATATTAAATTGCACTGCTAATTGAAGGGAATTCATCTGTTGAGGAAGGAGGGTTTCACGCAATTTTAAGTCCTAAAGAAGGTTGAAAAGTAGTTTCTTTGGAAAGAAGATGGTTTAATGTTATGACAAAGTTGAACATTAAGAAAGTCGTTGGAAGAACTTCTCTCTTGAAAAAGTGTCATGGTGATATCGATTCTAGGAACATGAACGAGAGCTCATAGTCTTGTCATTTGTTGCTCTGAATTAGTGTTTGTTTGGAAAAAACTAGGGGACCCTGGCCCCCCAAAATAAGAAAGATAATAACTAAGTGGGTTGAGTTCCCCAAGCTTTACACCCCTGATTTGGCTGCAAATGAATGGAATTGACTTCCTAATTCTTCATTATTTGCAGCTATAATGGTAGTGTAACTTCATAAAATATTTTGGCCTTCTGCATGTAGCTTCCTTAAATAAAAATTGCTTTTGTTGCAAACAAAAGGGTTTGTCCTTCTGTGTTCCTAGAAATATCTTAATTTCTACTAATAAGCTATATGAGATCAATAGTAGGACCTCCTTTAGCTACAGACGAAAAAATTCTTATGTCCATTTGTAGTCAGCTAATTGGAAAAGATTTATAGAAATAAACAACTACTGGATATGAATTAATATTTAGGGGAGAACTAAAGATTTGTTGGATTACCATAACTCCTAAATTAGCCCCCCATGGGGGCTTACTTTTTTTAGATTTTTGCATGGAGGCCTATTCGAAGGAGGAGGCTCCTTCGAGGGGGCTGAATAAAGCTTCTTGGTATTTGGTCATAATCTAGCTAAAATTGTCCCACTAGTGAGCTATTTCTACAATGTTACAGGTACATAGGATGTTGTTTAAAATGCAGGAAAATTTTCCTTAACTAATGGCTGCTTTTTCTTTTCTAGTTCTATGAAGCACTACCAGATTCTCAAATAGGTACAGTCAAATGCTCGGGGGTTTAGTCGTGGGGGCTTATTCGACCTCGTAGATCTGCACATGTTGTGTAGAACTGCAGTTATAGAGAAGCACTGTGACAAGTTCTGCAATATCTAATTTCCCGTGTACATTTGACGTGGCCAACGCTGAGAATATGACAACTAAAGGAAGGGTTAATGTAGTTTGTTGCACATTCGTTCTAAGGCTGTAGACTGATCTTTGTCCTGAAGCAGTGGAGGCACAAATTTTGATCTGACTTTCAAACACAACACTATATCATTGCTAAAGATCTAGTCTCCAACAACTTCTAAGATGCTCATTTCCTTATACCTGCAGGTACGCCCGACCCGAGGCTAGGCTGGAAGAGGTTGCAGCCCCCCCACTTTTTTGCTCATGTATGATGTCATACAATGGATAGCATATCCTATATAAGATGAGATGTAATTTAATGCTGAAAAAGAGAGTTTTCTCTTAATCTGAAGGCGTATTTTTAAAGATTATAAGGGTTTCCACCCTGACCCCCACTGTCACGTCCAATACGAGCTTGCCACTCGTTCCCACACATCTCACTCCCAAATACGCTACAGCATCCCTGATCTGTTTATACAACTTGTAGTAACTGCTTTCGTGTATGCAAAATTAATGCTAGAACTTGCAGCAAAATTCGTGTACAGCATCTGGAAGCCATAATGCACTGCGCAGAAATAGAATATCAGGGAACAACTGAAGGGCACGTAGCCAAAGGAGGCCTGAGAGCAAAGCCCCCAGAACTTTCAAAATGTAGCTTATCTCTCTAAGAGATCTTTAGTGCAGCACGAAAAAGCGGCAACATTATTTTGACATACTAATTGATTCTTTCGTCCAACAGTTGTTTGCGTATGAAAGCGTCTGATAGTGACCTACAGGATACCCGAAATGTATACCCAGATGCGGTTATATGTGATGGGATGCGTCTAATTGGCCTCAAGAGTGTCCAATTAGGGCCTATTAACCATTGTTTACTGGAAGAGTCCTAGTGAGAAAACGAACTCTTTTTGTCTACAAAAGACTGGGCTTTGAGTCTTGATGTAAGCAGATTCCAACACATTTAAATGAAAAGACGATCATGCTTGCGCAATGATACGAAAAGTGTCTTCGATATAAGTCTTGGCGCATTCTGGATTTGCAATTAGGTGTTGCCTTGTGGGTGACTCACAATAAATTTTAAACTTGTTGTTTTTACATATACGAGGTGGCTATTCTCTTGCGTTATTACTTTTCTTCCTGATGTTCCTGGAGACATGCTGTTTTATTATGTCTGCTAGTCTGTGCGTAGTGCGTCCTACGTACCGAGCTTCACATCGGCACGAACATTCATAAACTACGCAATTTTTTTGAGTGATAGGAACAAAATATTTTTTAGCAGATGCTAGCATAACTCTAATGTTATAAGCTACACTGGGCTTCACAAGAGATCTTTATAAATTCAAAAACACATTTAGTCAGTTCAGAAGATAAAGTCCAGGATCAACAGAACTTAAATAGGGCCAATAAGGTATCTAATTTTTTCATATCTTCTGCATTTGGCAAATGTCTCTTGTGTCTTTGTCTTTGTAACACCACACTACCGGTGCTAAGTAATGCTACCTACTCCTGCCTCTACTATGCTGTGCTTTGAGCAGCTATGCTCAGAGATGTGCCTAGGCCATTACATTTCCGTGGCGTGTTCAACGCTTTTTAGCAAAACTTTGGACAAAACTTTGGACAGGACTAAGGAAGCAATGTGACCATCATGATCATTGTTCTTGCTGCTTCCTTCACATTATGGGCACAACGCAAATCAACTACACTAATTCAGTTGGCTTTTGGGTTCCAATCCCTTCCAGCACCCTCCTTCCAAGATCACACTGGCTACGGGCCTACAAAAGAACAACGTCAAACTTCAATCCTATTTATAAATGGCTTTCATACGTTTTCAATGGTTGTAAAAGCTGGATATTTAACTGTCAGAATTAGACTTTCAAATATCCATGAATTGAGGTACTGTTATAAAATATCAATACAATTCATGCTTATGCAGCTTTGTACCCAATTTTATATGCTTTGAGGAATTATACGGCACGAAATCAGATAGTAAGAACTTTAAAGGAACAATTTGCTGATTTTCATCAGGTAGAGTTAAGTTAAAAGCATTGATCATATATTGAATGTACATCTGAAAGGGGTAATACCTCTCTTTCTTATGTTTACATTTACTGTAGTTTTCATTACTCCACCAAGCAGCAGGATTATGCCAAGGAAGAGCTGTTGAATATAACTGCAAAAATATTATCAGTAACCTCTCAAGTAAGTATCTATATCAAAAGTTGATGGAATGAATACTTAGTCGTCACCGCAAATTTCGATTCCGTAGACGGTCGAGCGCATCCTTGATGGTCGAGCGCATCATTTGGTGACAGCACACCTGAAGTTCCTACAGAATCGCGCCTTTTTGCAAAGCAGCAGTAAATGTTTGAGAAATGGCGGCAAACAAATCTGTGAAGTTCTCTGGATATCATGCGTTTTATAAAAGCGCCACGGTGAGTTTTTTTCTATATTTTTCATGTAAATTGAATTTCATTTGATGGAGTTTTGATGCCTAGCTAGGCCAATTTGTCATCAGTGTTTTGTGATCCAACGAGTTCTACAAGACATCTATTAGTCATCTATTTGCTGCTCCCAGAGACTTAGGCCAAAACTTTGAGGCCGATCAGAAAAATTTTAGACCGTTAATGGGAAGGGAGGTGGGATCCGATCTTAACAGCCAGATGCCGTAATACAAAAAGAAAAAGTGGAAATTGAAAGTTGATGGCCCCATGTAACAAGTTGCATATATGAGCACATTTGTTCTTCTATTTCAAATTGGTCATCGTTGCATGATAAAGTAAACTTTGTACTGGGTTTCTGGTGAAACTTGTGTGGGTTTATCATCTATTTTGCAGTAAAAATGCAATGTGTCTAAGCACCTTTTTCGGCAGAGGCAGGCAGAAGCTTGGTAGGTTAGGTAGGCCCAAAGGATAGGCCCTACTAGTTGTCCATCAGGCACAAAACACTGATGACAAATTGGCCTAGCTAGACATCAAAAATCTATCAAATGAAATTCAATTTACATGAAAAATATAGAAAAAACTCACCGTGGCGCTTTTATAAACACATGATATCCAGAGAACTTCACAGATTTGTTTGCCGCCATTTCTCAAACATTTACTGCTGCTTTGCAAAAAGGCGCGATTCTGCAGGAACTTCAGGTGTGCTGTCACCAAATGATGCGCTCGACCATCAAGGATGCGCTCGACCATCAAGGATGCGCTCGACCATCAAGGATGCGCTCGACCGTCTACGGAATCGAAATTTGCGTCGTCACCAGTGGCATGCTGGAGGCCTTTGAGCAGAAACATTTACCAACAACCTATTACACAAGCTGCTGACAATCGATAGCTTTGACAAAGGAGTACTGATAAGCCAATTAACTTCTGATTACTTTGGCAAAATCTGGGGGGTTGACATCTTCCAGACTCTTAATTCAAAATACCCCTGGATACCACACATCATTTCTGCTTTACAGGAAAGATTTCAGAGTGTGGATGATTCATACACAGGACCATCACGAAAAGGAATGTGAAGTGTCACAATAAGGATCACTGCTCTTTCCTATGTAGGGAAATGTATGTTCAGCAAATGAGGTAAGGGAGCCTGTTTCTTTCCTCCCTGCCTTTGTCTCCCCAGCAAGGGTGTAGCTAGTGGGAGTTGCTGGTGGTCTAACATCCCCAACTTTCAGTAATCTCATTGGTAACTTCAGATGCAATGATAGTTAATAATAAATGAAAAAACATATATTGCCAAAACCTTGTCAAAAGAGCGTTGAAATGAATCAAACCTTTCTTGCATCAAAATAAGGAACTTATTTCCTATGAAAATAAGGAAATCTTGATAATAAAAACGTTTCTGTTAAAGGAGCACAACAGCAAGTAGGGTCCTGGAGACCTGTCTTACAGCCAAATTCAGGCCAGTTTTGGCAGCATTGTAGAGTATCTCATTAAATACAAAAGATAGTATTTGAAACATGCACAATTACTGTAGGACTTAAGACAGCAGACCTTGTAAAATTTATGTAGAGAGACATCGTCGGTCAACTTTTTCATGACAATTGATTTATTTTCATTGACAGCTTTTGCTGTTTGGAAATCTGCTCTAGAAAATAAGGAATTTAAGTTGCCACACTGCTCATGCTCAAGTGAAAATAAATGTAAAGAAAATAAGTCCAGAAAAGAGTAGGCAATGAGAGATGTTTCAAATTGAGTGGATCCAATATGCTTTACTATTCTTCATACCATACTCTACATCCAATATTCGAGAGAAAGCTCATCCAATTAAAGAGATAAATTAGCTAATAAGGTGCAGTATATTGATAAATAATTTATTGAAAGTTTGTTATTATGATACTTCCTATAACTATATACAGGTAATTAATGCCAACCCTCAACATGAATTAAATCAATAGTATAAAGCGTAACAAGCTAAGTGATATTAAATGAAACCTACCCAAGAGATAAAAATTTTGCACAATCTGCAATTTGAGGATTTTGCAGGATTATACTTCCTTTTTAAATACCAATAACGCTTTAGATTCTCTAAGCTATTGCAATAGCACCATTGAAACGCTTTACTAGGACATCATGGCTAGTGTTTGCTATAATGAAAATTGACATGACGAAGCGACGACTATAGGTGCATAAAAAGCAAAATAGAGCCTAGAGCTGGAAAGTCTGGATTCTCAGATGCTTTCGATTACTAGGAATTAATTATTTACATTTTTTGTTACTACTTCTGCCAATTATTACCCTATAAATTTTATTGCACGATATTTTCGATAAAAACAAAACGTAATGGTGCTAGCAAAGTTTAGAAATATCCTGTAAGAGTCAAATCTGCTACGTTCTCATGGATGAAGGGTGACTCTTTCGACGTTGGCATCTGTTATGGCTAAGAGGGTGCTAGAACTGCTAATAGAACTTCCAATTGGGGGTATCATGCTCCAACGAGGACTATAACTACAAGTCCACTTCTGGCGCCATATCTGTCTAAAAGTTGTGTGTGCCTAAGGCACGTGGAAACATCCTTTTTTATTTGGATCTTCATTCCAAGTGAAAGGCGACATAGAAGTAGGGAACAGAGACACGGGAGTGTGTGATCCTCACCTTTGTGAAAGTTATGCATAAAGTATCCCGTAACAGCTAATAGACTTCCCCTTCATTGCTTTTGAAGGTGTACCCTGAAGATATGTACTCCCTACTTTTTGAATGTTTACAACCTTCATGAAGAGAGAGTTGCAGTTTTGATCATCAACTTTCTTTGGAATGTATAAAGAATAGGATGTTACAAAAAACTATTATTTAATCACTATTAGGGTTATCCGAAATTGAATTGCATGATGTAAAATGTTTAGCTTAGTTTTTGATGATTTTTGACTTGTTTGACGCAACGAATTTGCCTATGTTTCAGAAGGTACGATTCATTTCAATAGTAAACTATACTATACTATTTTAATAACGTGCACTTCGATACTATATTGACGCCATCGTTGGAATAGTTTGACTTTACTGACATTTGGTCGCCCTAAGTATCACTTGGTACAGTCGAGCCTTAAGTATCCAGACTCTTCCGGACTAGGCAAAGACGTCCGGATAATCGAGAGTGCAGATAATCGAAATTTCAGTAGAAGTAAATCCGTAAGAGTAGATGCATATTAGATACATTTTATCAAATGACTAGGTCATTACATTATTTGTTCCTTGAATACTGCATCTCAGTTATCCTTGATTTCAACCAGGTGTGGTGTCAGGAATTTTCCAACGAAGGGGATGACTCCGACAAGGAGGCCAGTATAGGATTTTCAGGGTACTATACATGCCAAAAATATTCGAACAAATAGATTCTTACCTTCCGAAATTGGAGTATGCGGGAGACTATAGCCCCCTAGCCCTTCTTTGACGCAACCATTTATTTCAACATTGACATACCTTTATGGTACACTTTATCTAATTTCCATATTTCAGTTACCATTAATTTGACCAATGACGCACAACCAAGGCCACTAAGAGTATTATCAGGCCCAGGGGGAACGCTGCTATACACTAATATAGGAATTACTCTCTTGCCTAGTGGTTCCCAACTTTTCATTACCATGGACCGTTTAACATTTGACATTACTGAGGCTAGGTCCTGTCACAGTGATTCACGTGAAAAGTACAATTGAAAATCCTTGTGCGTTCAGCCACCAATTGGTCCACCGACCGGTGGTTGAGGAATACTGCTCTAGGCAATAAATAGTAGTATTTACGACAAAAAGACTGTTCTTGTAAATAGTAGCATTTTCCATTTATACATGTGATTAGGAAGCCATTATGACGCTCATGCCAATTCTCTCGCTGATCACGTGCTCGAAGTGATCTCTCAGCATTCATCCTTTTCTAGGATTCGAACTCAAATCGATGATGCCCCTTGTAACTGGTGTTACACTATTATGAAAGATGTTGGTACCCAATCGTTCAGAATTACATATATAGTTGTTACTAGTTTATTGATGCTAATCATCCCACAAAGTCAACCAATGTTCTTCTTCCTTATTACTGAGATTTTTCTACTCATTTGGCTCAACTTCAGCTGCTGAAGAGAAACACAATTTTCCTTTCACAATCTTCACCATCTCCTGTCGAAGTGTATCGATCCTCCAAGAATATAAAATTGGGAATAAAGCTGTCTCAAAAATATGTAGAAAATGATTTGATGTTTGGCATAGGTATTCCAATTCATAGTTAGCTGGCAACCCTACTCTGACCGCAAAGCATGCTGCTTTAGCAAGCATACAAACTCCGTGAGTACCAATGATAAACAAAACCGAATTTTGACGACGTTGTTCCTTTCGTCTCTGCCTCTCTAACTCCTCTTCTTGCATTGAGGCTCCCAATTGCTGTACACGATTTTTGTTTTACTTAGCAAGTCGTAGCATAACTTTTACATACGTGAAAGAGATTATTGAAAAATTTATAAGCATATATGTAGAAGCCAGTATTCTAAAAATTCTTAGAGGCAAGATCTTCAAAAATGAAAAGATGATCAATGGCATCCAAATAATCGCAGTGATGATGATTTGGGTGGCATAAATGTACTGCACTGTCTTCACGTTGTAGTGCTGATGATGAACCACTGCGATGTAGCGATCAAGTGCTGCTACTGTTGTGTAGAGGCCACACTGGCAAATGGTAACTAAAGCAATAGCTACAAGTTTCAGCTGGCAGTCGTGGTAGTCAATTAAATCGTGAAATCTGGTGACAGTAAGGAGAACCTGAGTTACACTGCAGTAGAAAATTGAAATAACAGAGATCATGAATATTCCTCTGAATGCAAATGACGAGAACCCGGGGCGGATGGCAATGACATAGATGGTCAAAGTATTGCCTATTATGGAGAATATTGACAAAACTGTGTTTGTTATGATGGAGAATATAGCAGAAGCTGCTATAGAGCTGTTAATTCAAACCGAATCATGCCGATACCATTGCAAACCATATTGATGCTTGAAGGGCTTGGACTGACATATGAAGATGCGTTCGTAGCGTTATTAAAAAGGTTGCTGTGATTGTATTCCATTGTATGCTTTTGAAGTTGACGTTACACGCAATGAAATACTTATGTTGAAAGTTTGTATATGCAACTCTGTTCGATTATGTTTTATGGGATGGTTTTCTGCACTTGCTTCTGTCAACACTGACTGACTCCTCTCAGCAATCAGCCCTACAAATCTCTTTCAATCATCTGCTTTACTTCCACTACAACTGTCAATCTCTCAGCATCTCCACTGCATACTGCAAGCAAAGATAGTGGAAATATATTCAAATTGTACAAGTATGCATGAGCATCTGAATTTTATCACTAAATTTTATACAAGTTTAGAGGCCACACATTAAGTTTGAAAGTTTGACGCATTTCAAAGCTTTGGAAATTTTGGGCTTAGGGTATACATCCTGGATACAAAAAATCTTGTTTCCTTAAAAACGAGGGGGTCGTAGCATTTAGCTCGAAGGAAAAGGGTCTGGTAGATGTTGTAAATCCAAAGTTCAATGGATGAAGCAAATTCTGTACGATTCATCCAAGTAGGAAAAGAAGATTCTGGTGTATCACTTGGAAGTATGAATGTCACTAGCATAACGTTTACATACGTGAAAGAGATTATTGCAAAATTTGTAAGCATGTATGTAGAAGCCAGTATTTTGTAAATTGGTATAGGTAAGATCTTCAGAAATGAAAATATGATCAACGGCATCCAAACAATCACAGTGATGGTGATTTGGGTGGCATAAATGTACTGCACTGTCTTCACGTTGTAATACTGATGATGAACCACTGCGATGTAGCGATCAATTGAAAGTGCTGCTACTGTTGTGTAGAGGCCACACTGGCAAATGCTAACTAAAGCAATAGCTACAACGTTTAGCTGACAGTCGTGGTAGCCGATTAAATCGTGAAATCTGGTGACAGTAAGGAGAACCTGAGTTACACTGCAGTAGAAAATTGAAATAACAGAGATCATGAATATTCCTCTGAATGCAAATGACGAGAACCCTGGGCGATAAGCAATGACATAGATGGTCAATACAGGCATATTACTAGGAATGATTGATGCATAGAGAGAGATGCTATCATTTGGAACTGTTCAGTGAAAGAAACTTAGGTGTGAGATCATTTTTTCACAACCATTTCTCGCAATTTCGCTATCAGTTTTGCTCTCCAATCCAGTCACGCCCCTCAAGGGGTCACGTGGCCATTCGCAGCAACATGTGATGTCATCAATCCATGAATGAAAGTGGCAGCACTTCTTGTTTTTCCAACGCTAATGTGCAGATTATGTCCACATTTAGCGGGCATTTAGAATAGCTAGTATTTCATGTCTTCTTACTAAGTTTTGAAAATTTTTGCACAATTTCCTTCCACGCGCCTTATTGCCCAAAATTAAATCGATCTATCAAATAGCACGAGCAAAATTAATGTGGATGGAATTAATGCGAATAGTTTATAAAGTGTTTCATAAACATTAATTAATGCGGATGGAATTGTGTCACACCAAGTATATCTCTTGGATTTCTCTGGATATGTATCAGAAAGGAAAACATACAGATTAACAATGAATCATATTGTATATATGATTTTGGTTCTCAAGAAATCCTATTTTTGTATAATGTTGACAATTTTCATATCTTTTATGCTTCCTAGTCACGTCCATATAAAAAACAAGAGTTCATGATATTCTTTTGATGCAGTGTTCAAGTTAACATTTTAATATTTAACTCGCTAAAAATTTAACGGGGAATACATTAACGTCGTTGAAGACAAAATTGGTATCTTTCTAGCCATACCTTACTTAGCTTCTTTGTCGGAATTGTCAGTACCCATTAAACTAGAATTGTTACTTCTGGAGTTGATACTGGTTTATATAAATGCGGAAACAAAATGGAGAGTGAAATTTACGTCATATACGATTATTTCTTGAATTTCTTTTGAATTCCTAACTCGCTCAAACTTTCCTTCTCATTTCATTACAATTTTTATTTCCCTCTGTCCTCCCTACAATTGGCTCTTAAAGCAAGAATATTTCCTTAAAAATGGAAGTACTGACGTGTCTTATGATGGCTACTTGTGGTTTACAAAATAGCAAAAACTACTAAAAAAATTGGCTGCAAAATGCTGTTACTGTTGCCATATTACTCAGCGACATTCAGGGAGGATAAGGGTGACACAATGACCTCCCCCCAGATGCCATCAAGATGGCAAATTCTCGACAAATGCAGTCGGCCACAGACTTAAAATGCACGTCCTACTTTCATAAGTAAGCACTGTTCTGCCAGAACCTCAGCTTGAATGTACATCTTTCACTACAACAAGCAAGTGTACTTAACAAACTTTAAAACACGCGGAAAAATAGCGAACATGGAATTAGAGATCTCTCCTTTGGCACTGCGACATAGAGAGAAAAAATTTGAATTAGGTATGCTAAGAAGTTCCTTCATAATTACATTCTCTGTAAATTGTACAGGGCCTTAGCGGAGCCTTATTTTAGCTTGGGGATACTGCGGAATGAGACAAATTTCAAATCCCTGCAAAAGCTGCAAGACAGAGCACCAAGAATCATAGCACATAAGTCTTATAACTATTCTGCTATATCTATGCTCAAAGAAAAAGGCTTGTCCTCTCTAAAAGATATGATATTCAAAGAGACAAGCATTATGATATTTAAGGCACACGAGCATGATTTTGGCTCATAAAATGTGAGTGGCTTATTTCAAAGTCTTACCCACATCCACAGTAGAGAGCATAGAAATACATAGACAGATCTTCAAGTTCCATTGACGACAAGCTTTTATGATCAGAAATCCTTTTCGTATTGTGGTGCCAAGATTTGAAACCAACTAAACAATGATCAAAACAGCACCCGCTTCCTAAATGCATTTTAGAAGGCACATACATAGCAACCTGAAGATAGTTAGTAAGACGGCAAATATGAATACATAATTAGTAGATGTCGTTAATACGTATAAAATACATTAAATTTTGACGATATTTTCATACTGTCATATAGAAATAAATTATAAAAATACATGAAGAATAATTATTCAGCATTTGCTTGTATATTGGAAACAAAATGTAGAAAACCAGTAACGAGCTCGAATCACATACAATGATACTAATGCAAGGATAGAATTCTCCTTACCTGAAATTAGCGTGCACCTTCTTCTCTTAGGTTGAAATTTTCAAGTGTCAGCTCCTATTCTCTCTTTCATCTGGTGATCATATGCCCTCTACGAACTGTTAAATCGAACTTGCGCAGCTGCCCCTAATGGATCTTCCCAAGGTATCACTCATAATATATTTTCACTATTTTGTTAAATATTCATGCGTAAACATGGCTTTCAGGCAGAGTAATCCTGCCCAGTGAGAAAAATTGCACAAAATACTTTGCAATTTGCTTCATAGATTGGGATGGCAATTGAACTGAATGATAATTGTGCAGCGTTCAAAGTTATTTAATCATGACGTTTTTGCATGTATGTTCGGGAACTTTCTACTTCTTTAATTCTAAAATTTTTCAAATATATCAAATTTGGCCTGAAATTCTAAAAAAGGATTTTGAATGCAATGCTTCGCTCTTGCTCTGTTGTTGTTGTTGAGCATTTAAATTCTGCAGCAATGTGAAAGAAACTTTGATAAAATGTTGTAACTGCAAATTTACTACTAGGTACATACGTGCCCATGAGATGTGAAGGAAGGATGGTGGGAGTATGAGCAAATCGCGATGCAAACTCTATTCTGAATGAGACAGGGCTTCTTCAAGGTAAATTTAGAATTGTAAAAAAATCTGGCGATGCTACTCTAAAGAATTTAATTCTGGTTGCAGATAGGATTAATTCTACTAGAATTATCTAAAATGGTTATTTCCTTGATCATGAGTAATCTTATATTGCATTTAAATCAACTTGATTGAAAGAAGTTGATTTAAAGTCTTTATAAACTTTATGGATCGGCGTACAAAGTCTTCAAACTTCACTTAAAACAGGTTGGAGAGAAGGGGCTCATTTTTCTTTCTCTACATAGAGCTCAATGATAAAAATAACCTCAATCTTGTGTTTAAGAGAGCATTTTGCAATATGCTTGAGTGTATGAACTGAAAATGTTTCCGGGGGCAAGCCCCCAGGCCCAATTCTTTTTCTACTCACAATTAGTTGGTCGATTCCACCCTCTCACTGGGCTGCTGCAATTAGTGTATTACTGGACATCTTAAGTTCAATTCCTTCTCCCATATTCGCCATTTTTACTCCGGCCCTTAATGACGCTGAATTTGTCGAAGTGGCGCTAAAAGGGCCGAAATTTAATATTCTCAGCAAAGCAGCGGCGTTATTTTTTTAGCTCTTATCTTTGAAGCCATTTATTTATGATTTAATTAAAGAAGGGGGTCTTTTGAACCACTAATGTTTGATTGCTCGGCTGGGGAGGAGGATGGTGGAGATCGTGATATATGACTCTGTTTAAAATTACGTTTAGTCGGTTCAGAAACTAAAGTCAACGCTCAACAGAATTGAAAGAGTTTGTGATACACTCTCTTTTATATGAATAACGTTTACAAAAACATTGAGGCTCAGAATCTCTACAGTTTTAGAATAATGCAAAGCCTCATCACATTTCACTTTCAAACGTTGTTGAATAGCGTAAAATGTGGCCCAAGGTGGCCGTAGAACAAAGTTCATCTCTGTCGTCATAAGGGCTGGCATAAGAATGGCTGGCGTTAAATAAGGCCAATAAGGTATCTACTTTTTTCATATCCTCTGCATTTGGCAAAAGTCTCTTGTGCCTTAGTCTGTGTAACACCGCACTACCACTACTATCTCATCCTAACTACTCCTGCCTCTGCTATGCTATGCTTGGAGCAACTATGCTCAGAGATGTGCCTAGGCAATTGCTTTGCGAGGTGTGTTCAAAAATGTTTTGCAATACTTTGGACAGAACTAAGGAAGTAATGTGACCATCATGATCATTGCTCTTGCAGTTTTGTACACGTTGGGAGCACCACACCTATTAACTACACTAATTCAGGTGGCTTTTGGGTCCCAATCCCTTCCAGCGCACCCCTTCCAAGATCCCCCTGGCTACGGGCCTGCAATTGAACAGTTTCAAACTTTACTCCTATTTATAGATGGTTTTCATACGTTTTCTATGCTTGTAAAAGCTGGATGTTTGGCTGTCAGAGTTAGATTTTCAAATATCCACTAATTGAAGTACTCTTATGAAACATCAATTCAATTTTTGCCTATGCAGCTTTGTACCCAATTTTAAATGCTTGGAGGATTGATACGAGCGCATCAAATCTTAAAAGGAATAACATGCCGATTTTCATCAGGTAGAGTTGAAGCAAATGCTTTAGTTTTCATTAGTCCACCAATCAGCAGGATTACGTGAAGGAAGAGCTGTTCAACATAATTGCAAAATATTATCAGTAACGTCTCAAGTAAGCATATCTATCAACAGTTGATGGAAAGAAGACTTAGTCATCACCAGTGGCATGCCGGAGGACTTTCAGGTCTTGGTATAACAGAAAAATGTACTAACATCCTACTACACAACCTACCGACCAACGATAGATTTGACAAAGGAGTACTGATATGCCCATTGACTTCTGATTTCTTTGGCAAATACTGGGGGGTTGACATCTTCCACGCTCTTAATTCCACACAACCCTGGATGACACACATCCTCTTTGCTGTACAGGAGAGAATCTTTTAAAAAATTTTAAGAGGGGAGAATTCATACACAGGATCATCAAGAAAAGAATGTGAAGTATCACACTAAGGTCTCCTGCTCTTTTGCATGTAGGGAAGTGTATGCTCAGCAAATGATGTAAGGGAGCCAGTTTCTTTCCTCCCTGCCTAGTGGGAGATACTGGTGGTCTAACTCCCCCAACATTCAGTAATCTCATTGGTAAATTCAGATTCAATGACATTCGTTAATAAATGACTGCATATTTTGCAAAAACCTAATCACAAGATCGTTTAAGTGCATCAAATATCTTGTATAAAAACAGCCTATGAAAATATGGAAATTTTTTGCTAAGAACAACGCTTCTGTCAAAGGCGCACAACAACAAGGGTCTTGGAGGTATATGCCCCTACCTTCATGGTTTTTTACCGTGCAGTTCCACATAGAATGTGTAGTTCTAAAAAGATTTGTGCCGTTCTAATAAAAAAACTATGCGATTTGAAAACTTTATCATATAGTGGCCTTAAACGTGTAAGGAGGTAAATAGCAATTCAGATGGTAGATTTAGGTATGAAATAATAGTCAAATCACAACCAGAAGTTTATCGAAGATAGTTATTTTTGGAAGAAAATCAATACTATGTCAAACGACATGTTACATGATTTTATCTTGAAGAGTACAAAATCGCCTAAAATTGGCCTAAATGTAGCTGAGATTCATTCATTGATGAATTCCTGCATTCTTCTTATTGGTTGATGCAACATTAAAAATTTGCATGTGATTAGGGCTTTCAGCCAATCAAGATTTGAAAAATATGCTGGTACTACCAACATTGTAGAGAAGCATAATCGCCAAAAGTCTAATTGGCAGAGCACAGGTACCACATGTAGTTCCCCATGCTGTATTAGCCAATAAGAATTCAAGACTTAACAAGAGACCTGTTTCATAGCCAAATTCAGGCCAGTTTTTGACAGCATGGTAGAGTATCTCATTAAATACAGAAGACAGTATTTGAAACATGCACAATTACTGTAGGATTTAAAACAGCAGACCTTGTAATATTTACGTAGAGGGATGTCTTCGATGAAATTTTTCATGAAAAATAATTTCTTGATATACTTAAATTGCTTTTGTTATTTGGAAATCTGCTCTAAAGAGTAGAGAATTTAGGTTACCACACTGCGCATGTTCAAGTGAAAATAAATGTAAACAAAACAAGTCCAGACAAGAGTAGGCAATGAGAGATGTTTCAAATTGATTGGATCAAATATGCTTTACTGTTCTTTACATCATATTCTACATCCAATATTTAAGAAAAAGCTCATCCAATTAAAGAGATAAATTAGCTATTAAGGTGCAGTATATTGATAAATTATTTATTGATAGTTTGTTATTATGATACTTCCTATAACCATATACAAGTAATTAATGTCAACCCTCAACATGAATTATGTAAACGGCATAAAGTTAAGCAAGCTAAGTCATATTGGATAAAACCTACCCAAGAGATAAGAATTTTGTACAGTCTGCAATCACAGGATTGTGCAGGATCTTACTTCCTTTTTAAATACTATTAATGATTGGGATTCTCTAATCTATTGCACTAACACCATTAAAACGCTTTACTGGGACATCATTACTAGTGTTTGCTATAATGAATATTCACATGACGAAGCGAAGACTATAGGTGCATAATAAACAAAGTAGAGCCTAGAGCTGAAGGATCTGGATTCTCAGATGCTTTCTATTACTAGGAATTACTGATTTCCATTTGTTATTACAACTTCTGCCAATTATTTCCCTATCAATTTTACTGCGCAACGTTTTCGATCAAAACAAAACGTAATGGTGCTAGTAAAGCTTAGAAGTACCCTGTAAGCTTCAATTTTGCTACGTTCTGATGTGGGGGAGGGGGGACTCTTTTAACGTTGGCATCTGTTATGGCTAAGAGGGTGCTAGAACTGCCAATAGAGCTTCTAATTGGGGTAACATGCACCAACGGGGGCTATAACTCCAAGTGCACTACTGGCGCCATCTCTGTCTACAATTTGCGTGTGCCTAAAGCACGTGGAAACGTCCTATATTATTTGGACCTTTATTCCAAGTAAAAGGAGACATAGAAGTCGGTACCGGAGACACGGGGGTATGTACTCCTCACTTTTATCAAATTTATGCATAAATTATCCCATAACAGCTTATAGACTTCCCCTTCATTGCTTTTGAAGGTGTACCCTGAAGAAATGTACTCCCTACTTTTTGAATGTTTACAACCTTCATGAAGAGAGAGTTGCAGTTTTGATCATCAACTTTCTTGGGGGTGTATAAGGAAAGAATATGATCTTACAAATAACGATTAACTAATTAATATTAGGGTCATTGGAAATTGACTTGCATGACTTAATATTTTAACCTTATTATTTGATGATTTTCATCTTTTTTGACGCAACGAAATTGCCTATGTTTGCAGAAAGTACAATTCTTTTCAATAGTAAGTTATAATATACTATATTATTAACATACATGTCGATACTATATTAGTATCATAGTTTGAATTTATTTGATATTTGGTCACCCTAAGTATTCCTTCATACAGTCGAGCCTCAAGTATCTGGACTCTTCCGGACTAGGCAAAGAAGTCCGGATAATCGAGAGTCCAGATAAGCGAATTTTCAGTAGAAGTAAATCTATAAGAGTAGATGCATACTAGATACATATTATCAAATGACTAATTCATTACATTATTTTGTCCTTGAATACTGCATCTCAGTTATCTTCCCACGAGGGGGCAAAATAGGGTTTTCAGGGTACTATACATGCCAAAAATATTCGAACAAATAGATTTTTACCTTCCGACAGGGGGCTATACTGAGGACTATAGCCCACTAGCCTTCCTCTGGCGCCACTCTTGATTTCCACATTGACATACGTTTATGGTACATGTTATCTAATTGCTATATCGCAGTTGCCACTAATTTTAAAAATGACACACAACAGGGCCTCTAAGAGTATACTGAGGCCCCAGGGGAAGGACAACGACAAGGGCCCTTGCGTGCGAATGAGGCGAAAATTGATTAGGGTCTAGAAATTAACTTTGGAAAATTATTACTGGTTCACTCTGACCTTGAAGCATTGGATTTTATGAGATCCCTTCGAGTTTGAGGCCCTGGGAAAATTGTCCCCCTACCCCCATCTCGGTGACGCTGTGTGCAACTATGATGCATATTGTCAAAGAATCTACTAGATCAGATCATTGCATTGTCTTAGAACCAAAGACTTGTTCGATATAGCATCTTCCTCATCATTGTCATTCTTGATTGAGGCTACCATTCAGCCCCCGAAACACTGATTGCAAGTTGATAGCTGATGAATTGTACCAATGTTCATACTATCGTTTTTCTACATATTTACCTTGTTAGTATTTTATTACGTTACTTTTACAATGGATAAATTATCTTAGACACCTACTCTCGCCAATTATTCTTTGTAACGTTTTGTCAATACGTGTTCTGGCACCACTCTCAATTGATAGCTATACAGTATATTCATTACTCGTTGTATCTCAGTATTATTACGGTATTTATGATAGAGGCCATCTTCCCAATGACCGGTGTTGCTGGCACTACCCTTTATGTCTTATTTTCAACCCTATATTGTTTCCATAGACAACAACCCACTATCCAATGGAATCTTTTAAACACTCTTTCAACTAGTAGAATTATTTAATAAATAAACTTGATATTGAATATAAATATAAATATTGATGATAGTCATCCCAAGAAGTTAACCAATCTTTCCCTTTCTTACTACTGAGATTCACAAATACCACATTATGTGTATTTGAACAATATTCGAATCAGCTCATCTACTCCAGACTGCATTCATTGCAGTGCGAATGGAAGATCGAATTCTATGACTGAGTGTGCACTTGAGAAACATAGCATGCGCAATTTGTGCTTTTAGAAGAATTCAGAATGACAGAAATAGGTAAGCAGTTAAAAATTAATCTATATTTCAAGATTGATGCACACCTTAGAAAATTTATGGGGGCTAGGACACACTTATTGGCAAAAACACTCTTCCAAGCCGAATTATCAATGTTTCCAGTCGGATAGTTGCTACCACCAAAACAGTGTCTGTGCAGTTGGTTTACTTCAGCTGCTGAAGAGAAATGGAATTTTCCCTTCACAATCTTAATCATCTCCTTTCGTAGTGTATCAATCCTCCAAGCATATAGATATGGGCACAAAGCTGCATTGAGAATAACTAAAAATTGAGTTGACCTTGTGGTGCTTTAAGTTTCCTTGGGGTTATACTTGCCCCCTTCTAGCAGTGCATCGCCCCCTCTTGAAGGGCACCTCCCACTATTTGAGAAACGCTGCGATAAACTAATATAGGAATTATTCTCCTGGCTAGTGGTTACCAACTTGTCATTGCTATGGACCGTTTAATGTTTCACATTACTGCAGCTCGAGAGTGTGTCGAAGAAAGTTCAAACCTCCATGCAGTGAAGTACATATTTTCACTAGGAGGCTAGGTCCTGTCACCCTGATTCATGTGATAAGTAGCATTTAAAATCCTTGTGCGCTCAGGCACCAATTGGTCTACGGACCTGTGGTTCGGAAATACTGCTCTAGGAGATAGATAGTATTATTTACGACTAAAGGCTGTTCTTGTAAATAGTAGCTTTCCCGATTAGGAAACTATTGTGACGCTCATGCCAAGTCTCTCGCTGATCACGTGATCGAACTAGTCGCTTAGCATTCTTAGCGAACTCAAATCTATGATGCCCCCTTGTAACTGGTATTACACTATTATGAAAGATGTTGGTACCCAATCGTTCAGAATTACATATATAGTTGTTACTAGTTTATTGATGCTAATCTTCCCAAAAACTCAACCAATGTTTTTCTTCCTTACTACTGATATTTTTCTGCACATTTGGCTCAACTTCAGCTGCTGAAGAGAAACACAATTTTCCTTTTACAATCTTCACCATCTCCTGTCGAAGTGTATCGATCCTCCAAGAGTATAAAATTGGGAATAAAGCTGTCTCAAAAATAAGTAGAAATTGATTTGATGTTTGGCAGTGGTATTCCAATTCATAGATAGCTGGTAACCCAACTCTGATCGCAAAGCATGCTGCTTTAGCAAGCATAGAAAGTCCGTGAGTGCCAATGATAAACAAGACCGAATTTTGACGACGTTGTTCTTTTCTTCTCTGCCTCTCTAACTCCTCTTCTTGCATTGAAGCTCCCAATTGCTGTACACGATTTTTGTTTTGCTTAGCGAGTCGTAGTATAACGTTTATAACGTGAAAGAGATTATTGCAAAATTTATAAACATATATGTAGAAGCCAGTATTCTAAAAATTCTTAGAGGCAAGATCTTCAGAAATGAAACTGTGATCAACGGCATCCAAACAATCACAGTGATGATGATTTGGGTGGCATAAATGTAATGAACTGTCGTGACGTTGTAATACTGATGATGAACCACTGCGATGTAGCGATCAATTGAAAGTGCTGCTACTGTTGTGTAGAGGCCACACTGGCAAATGCTAACTAAAGCAATAGCTACAACGTTTAGCTGACAGTCGTGGTAGCCGATTAAATCGTGAAATCTGGTGACAGTAAGGAGAACCTGTGTTACACTGCAGTAGAAAATTGAAATAACAGATATCATGAATATTCCTTTGAATGCAAATGACGAGAATCCTGGGCGGAAAGCAATGACATAGATGGTCAAAGCATTGCCTATTATGGAGACTATTGACAAACCTGTGTTTGTTATGATGGAGAACATAGCAGAAGCTGCTATAGAGTCTGTTAATTCAAACGCGATGATGCCGACAGCATTGCAAACCATATTGATGCTAGAAGGGCTTGGACTGACATATGAAGATGCGTTCGTAGCGTTATTAAAGAGGTTGCTGTGATTGTATCCCATTGTAATGATTCTGAAGTTGAAGCCACATGCAATGAAATGCCTATGTTGAAGATTGGTATATGCAATTCTCTTCGATTATGCGTTATGAGATGGTCTTGTACACGTGCTTCTGTAAACACTAAATGATTCCTCTCAGCAGTCAGCGCCAAAATTCTCCTTCAATCATTTGCATTACTTTCAAAACAATCTTCATTATCTCAGTATCTCAACTGCATACTGCAAGCAAAAATATAGGAAAGATTTCAAATTGTACAAATTTATTCATGCTATTTTATTTTTCATCATAATTCAACAAGCTTTAATGGTCAGATATCCTTTTCGTACTGTGGTGCCAAGATGTGGAGCCAACTAAATATTGATCAAAACAGCACCCCTTTCCTAAATGCATTCAACAAGACACATACATCAGGCTAGTTCTTACATTCTATTCGTTTTAACTCATGCTATTTATTTTTGATCGTAATTCGTAGGATGCATATTAGATTCAGCAAGTAAGTAAAACTTTAGTGCATCTGTACTTTTGTCTTTGTAAATTTTGATATTTTATTATAGACAGGGCCAATCGAAAAACAGCTTAGCAACGGACTGACTTTGTACCTCTGCATAAAGGTTTGATAATAAATGAATGGATGAATGGCAAGATGGGAAAATTTTGTTGCTAGATAAAATTAATTACAGGGGCCTCGTTATCTAAAAGCAAGAAAGTGGAAAATTCTAGAGACAGTTAGTAAGACCTCAAATATGAATACATAATTAGTACATGTTGTTAATACGTATAAAATGCATTGTCTTTGGACGATAGCTTCAAACTGTCATATAGAAATCAATTGTAAAAATATACGAAGAATAACTATTCAGTATTTTCCTATATATTCGAAACAAACTGTAGAAAACCAGTAACAAACTCGAATCACATACAATGATGCCAATGCAAGAGTAGCTTTCTTCTTACCTGAAAATAGTGTGCACATTCTTCTCTTAGGTTGAAATTTTCAAGCATCAGCTCGAATTCTCTCTCTTTATCTGGTGATCATATGCCTTCTACGAACTGTTAAATCGAACTTGCGCAGCTGCCCCTAATGGATCTTCCCAAGGTATCACTCATAATTTATTTTCACTATTTTGTTAAATATTTATGCGAAAACATGGCTTTCAGGGAGAGCAATCCTGCCCAGTGTGAGAATTACACAAAATACTTTGCAATTTAATTGATAGATTGGGATGGCAATTGAAATGAATGGTAACTGTGCAGCGTTCAAAGTTATTTAATCATGACGTTTTTGCATGTATGTTCGGGAACTTTTTACTTCTTTAATTCTAAACTTTTTCAAATATTTCAAATTTGGCCTGAACTTCTAAATAAGCATTTTGAGTTCAATGCTTAACTCTTGCTCTGTTGTTGTTGTTGTTGAGCATTCAAATTTTTTAGCAATTTGAAAGAAACGTTGATAAAATGTTGCAACTGCAAATTTACTACTAGAAGGGGCATAAATGCCCACGAGATGTGAAGGAGGTGTGGTGAGAGTATGAGCAAATCGTGATGCAAAGTCTTTTCTACTTATGGCAACAACAGTTTGAACGAGACGGGGGCTTCTTTAAGGTAAATTTAGAATTGCACAAAGAATCTGGCGATGCTACGGTAAAGAATTTATTTTTGGTTGCAGATAGGATTATTTCTACTAGAATTATCTAAAATGGGTAGTTCCTTGATCATGAGTAATCTTATATTGCATTTAAATTAACTGGATTGAAAGAAACCTCTTCAAAGGAGCCTCTTCAGTGGAGCCTCCTCAATTGAGCTTCTATTGAAAGAAGCCTCTTCAAAGTGCAGGTCATAAAAGTTGTTAGTAATTTATTAAATGTTTTGTGAAGGGCCGCTATGAAGGATGAAAAGGGGCACTAGGCTCTTGTTTCGAGCAGATCCGCTGCGCCTCCTCAGCATGCTCACACTATTTGGATTGAATGTATTGCACATTAGAGCTACGTGATTCATTTGTTCTTTGTGCAATCTTTGAGTAGCGCTGATTAACTATGTGATTCAGTTGAAAATTGCTTGAATTCGATTGATGAAAAATTAGTAAAACTACAGCACAGTAATTTCTTCTCACGCTCACCCAGTTTACAACAACATTGATAATAATATGCAAAAATTCAATTCGCATAGCGAAGAATACAATCGTAAGAAGAGATACTTTTAAATCATTATAATAAATACCAGCTTCGTTCAACTTCGGTTTTTTCTAATGCATTTTACTATGTCTTTACTGTTCCTATTTGTTTTGCAATATTTTTTTCTATATTTTCTTCAATAATCCAAAACTTTTGAATCACACAGTTTTTCGTTAAACCTGCACAATTTTGTAAGAGCTGCACATTTTATGTAGAACTGCACTTATAACAAAGCAATGTTACAATATCTGCAAAACCTAATTTCCAGTGTACATTTGACGTGGCCAACGCTGAGAATATGACAACTAAAGGCATAGCTAATGTAGTTTGTTGCACATTCGTTCTAAGGCTGTAGACTGATCTTTTCCTGAAGCAGTGGAGGCACCAATTTTGATCTGACTTTCAAAAGAAACACTATCTCATTTCTAAAGATCTTGTCTCCAAGCACCTGGACAGGAAGAGGTTCCAGCCCCCCCCCCACTTTTTTGCTCGTGTATGATGTCATACAATGGATAGCATATCCTATATAAGATGAGATGTACTTTAATGCTGAGAAAGAGAGTTTTCTTTCAAACTGAAGGCGTATTTGTAAAAATTGTAAGGGGTTCCACCTCTGACCCCCACTGTCACGTCCAATGCGAGCTTGCCACACGCTCCCACCTACCTCACTCACAAATACGCTCCAGCATCGCTGATCTGTTTACACAGCTTGTAGTAACTGCTTTCTTGTATGCAAAAGTAATGCTAGAACTTGCAGCAAAATTCGTGTACAGCATCTGGAAGCCTTAATGCACTACGCAGAAATAGAATATCAGGGAACAAGTGAAGGGCACGTAGCCAAAGGAGTCCTGAGAGCAAAGCCCCCAGAAGTTTCAAAATGTAGCTTCGTGCTTACCCTGAGAAAATTTCATAGCGACTATTGTTTGTTTAATTTTCTGCATTAATCTCTCTGAGAGATCTTTAGTGCAGTACGAAAAAGCGGCAACACTCTTTTGACATACTTAAAAGCTTTCTTTCGTCCGACACTCGTTTGAGTATGAAAGCGTCGGATAGTGACCTAAAGGAAGCCCGAAATATATACCAAGATGCGGTTATATGTGATGGGATGCGTCTAATTGGCCTCAAGAGTGGCCAATTAGGACCTATTGACCAATGTTTACTGGAAGAGTCCTAGTGAGAAAATGAAATCTTTTTGTCTACAAAAGACTGGGCTTTGAGTCTTGCTGTAAGCAGATTCCAACATATTTAAATGAAAAGACGATCATGCTTGCGCAATGATATGAAAAGTGTTGTCGATATAGGTCTTGGCGCATTCTGGATTTGCAATTAGGTGTTGACTTGTGGGCGACTCACAATAAATTTTAAACTTGTTGTTTTTACATATACGAGGTGGCTATTCTCTTGCGTTATTACTTTTCTTCCTAATGCTCGTGGGAACATGCTGTTTTTTTCTGTCTTCTAGTCTCTGCCTAGTGCGTCCTACTTACCGAGCTTAATATCGGCACGAAATTTCATAAACTACACAACTTTTTGAGCGATAGGAACACTATCTCTTTTAGCAGATGGTAGCATAACTCTAGTGTTGTAAGCTACACGGCGCTTCACAGCATAGATACAAGAGATCTTTATAAACTTTATGGATCGGTGCACATAGTCTTGAAACTTCAGTTAAAGCAGTTGGGGGGGGGGCTCATTTTTCTCTCTCTACATTGAGATCAATGATGAAAATAACATCAGTCTTGTTTTAAAAAGGATATTTTGTAATGTTATTGAGTGTATGAACTGAAAATGTTTCCGGGTGCAAGACCCCATACCCCATTCCTATTCTGCTCACAAGCAGTTTTCCCATTCTACTTCCTCACTGGGCTGCTACACTTTTTGAATGACTGGATATCTTAAGTTCTAGTCCATGTACTTTGTTCACCCTTTTTACGCCGGCCCTTAATAATGCTGAACTTTTCTAAGTGGCACTAATAGGACCTAAAATTCAAAATTTTCAGCAAAGCAGCGGCGTTAGCTTTGTAACCTTTACTTTCGAAACCATTCACTTATCACTTCGTCAGAAAAGTGGGTCTTTTGAACTGCTTATGCTTGATCTTTGGGGTGGGGAGGAGTAAGAAAGGGGAGATCTTGATAGTGATATATGCTTCGATTCAAAAACATATATAGTCAGTTCAGAAGATAGAGTCCAGGATCAACAGAACTTAAATAGCGCCAATAAGGTATCCAATTTTTTCATATCTTCTGCATTTGGCAAATGTCTCTTGTGTCTTTGTCTGTGTAACGCCACACTGCCGGTGCTAATTATTGCTACCTACTCCTGCCTCTACTATGCTGTGCTTTGAGCAGCTATGCTCAGAGATGTGCCTAGGCCATTACATTTGGGTGGAGTGTTCAACACTTTTTGGCAAAACTTTGGACAAAACTTTGGACAGGGCTAAGGAAGCAATTTGACCATCATGATCATTGTTCTTACAGCTTCGAACACATCTTGGGCTCCACGAACATCAACTACGCTAATTCAGTTGGCTTTTGGGTCGCAATCCCTTCAGATTTGCCTAGGCAATTGCACTTACGAGGTGTGTTCAAAAATATTTTGCAATACTTTGGACAGAGCTAAGGAAGTAATGTGACCATGATGATCATTTTCTTGCAGTTTCGTACAAGTTGGGAGCACCACACCTATCAACTACACTAATTCAGGTGGCTTTTGGGTCCCAATCCTCCAGCACCCACCTTCCAAGATCACACTGGCTATGGGCCTACAAAAGAACAACTTCAAACTTCAATCCCATTTAAAAAATGGCTTTCATACGTTTTCGATGGTTGTAAAAGCTGGATATTTAATTGTCAGAGTTAGATTTTCAAATATCCATGAATTGAGGTACTGTTATAAAATATCAATACAATTCTTGCTTATGCAGCTTTGTACCCAATGTTATATGCTAGGAGGAATTATACGGCACGAAAGGAGATAGTAAGAGCTTTAAAAGGGACAATTTGCTGATTTTCATCAGGTAGAGTTGAGTTAAATATATTGATCATATATTGAATGTACAACTGAAAGGTGTAATGCTTCTCATTCCTTTGTTTACATTTACTGTTGTTTTCATTAGTCCACCAACAAGCATCATTATGTCAAGGAAGAGCTGTTCAATATAATTGCAAAACTATTATCAGTAGCCTCTCGAGTAAGCATCTCTATCAAAGTTGATGGAATGAATACTTAGTCGTCACCAGTGGCACGCCGGAGGACTTTCAGGTCTTGGTATAGCAGAAAAATTTACCAGCAACCTACTACACAATCTGCCGACAAACGATAGCTTTGACAAAGGATTATTGATAAGCCTATTGACTTCTGAATACTTTGGCAAAATCTGGGGGGTCCACACTCTTAATTCAAAACACCACACATCATTTCTGTTTTACAGGAGAGAGAGTCTTTTAACAAATTTTCAGAGGGGAAAATTCATACACAGGACCATCACGAAAAGAAATGTGAAGTGTCACAATCACTGCTCTTTCGTATGTAGGGAAATGTATGTTCAGCAAATGAGGTAACGGAGCCTGTTTCTTTCCTCCCTGCCTTTGTCTCCACAACAAAGGGTGTAGCTAATGGGAATTGCTGGTGGTCTAACACCCCCAACTTTCAGGAATCTCATTGGTAAATTAAGATTCAATGATATTCGCTAGTAGATGACGGCATATTTTGCCAAAACCTTGTCAAAAGAACGTTCAAATAAATCAATCAAAGAAAAACGCTTCTTTCACAGGCCCACAGCAAGAAGGGCCCTGGAGACCTGTCTCACAGCCAAATTCAGGCCAGTTTTGGCAGCATTGTAGAGTATCTCATTAAACACAAAAGACAGTATTTGGCACATGCACAATTACTGTAGGACATAAAACAGCAGACCTTGTAAACTTTAAGTAGAGGGATATCTTCGGTCAACTTTTTCATGAAAAGTAATTTATTGACATAGTTAAATTGCTTTTAGTGTTTGGAAATCTGCTCTAGAGAATAGAGAATTTAAGTTACCACACTGCGCATGCTCAAGTGAAAATAAATGTAAAGAAATTAAGTACAGACAAGAGTAGGTAATGAGAGATGTTTCAAATTGATTGGATCAAATATGCTTTACTGTTCTTCACATCATGTTCTACATCCAATATTTGAGAAAAAGCTCATCCAATTAAAGAGATAAATTGGCTGGTACGGTGGAGTACATTGGTAAATATTTTATTGAATGTTTGTTATTATGATACTATATACAGCTAATGAATGCCAACCCTCAACATGAATTAAGTAAACGGTATAAAGTTAAACAAGCTACGTCATATTGGATAAAGCCTACACAAGGGATAAAAATTTTGCATAATCTGCAATCACAGGATTGTGCAGGATCTTACTTCCTTTTTAAATTCCATTAATGATTTAGATTCTCTAATCTAATCTGCACTAACACCATTGAAACGCTTTACTAGCACATCATGACTAATGTTTGTTATAATGAAAATTCACATGAGCAAGCGAAGACAATAGGTGCATAATAATCAAAATAGAGCTTAGAGCTGGAGGATCTTGGCTCTCAGATGCTTTCTATTACTAGGAATTAATTATTTACATTTTTTATTCTTACTTCTGCCAAGCATTCTCTATAAATATTATTGTCCGACTTTCATCGATCAAAACAAAACGTATTGGTGCTAGCACAGTTTAGAAATTCGCTGTAAGAGTCAAGTTTGCTACGTTCTGAGTGGGGAGGAGGTGACTCTTTTGACTTTGGCATCTGTTAACGTTGGCATCTTTTATTCTAAGTAAAAGGATACATGGAATTAGGGAACGGAGACACGGGAGTATGAGATCCTTACCTTTGTAAAAGTTATGCATAAAGCATCCCGTAACAGCTAATAGATTTCTCCTTCATTGCTTTTGAAGGTGTACCCTGAAGATATGTACTCCCTATTTTTTGAATGTTTACAACTTTCATGTAGAGAGTTATAATTTTCATTATCAACTTTCTTGGGGATGTATACAGAAAGAATATGATCTTACAAATAACGATTAACTAATTACCATTAGGGTCATCAGAAATTGACTTGCATGATTTACAATTTTTACCTTATTATTTGATGATTTTGACTTTTTTGACGCAACCATATGGCCTACATTATTTCTTCTTTGAATACTGTAATCTTTGATTTTAACCAGGGGTGGCGCCAGGAATTTTCCGACAGAAGGGCTGACTCCTCCGACGGGGAGGCTAAACTAGGGATTTCATGGTACTGTACATGCTAAAAATATTCGAAAAAATAGATGTTTACCTTCTGAAAGGGAGTTACACTGAGGACTATAGCCTACTAGCCTTCCTCTGGCGCCACCCTTGATTTCCACTTTGACATACCTTTATTGCACATTTTATCTAATTGCTATATCCCAGTTGCCACTAATTTTAACACAATGAGGCACACCAGGGCCACCAAGAGTATTCTGAGACCCCAGGGGAAAAGAGAACAACAAGGGACCCTGCGTGCGAATGAGGCGAAAATTGATTAGAGTCTAGAAATTAACTTTGACAAATTAGTGCTGGCTTACTTTAGGAGGCTCTAAAGACCTTGAAGCATTGGATTTTATGAAACCCCTTCGAGCCTGAGGCCCTGGGAAATTTGTCCCCCTGCCCTCATCTCGGTGACCCTGTGTAAAACTATGATACATGTTTTCAAAGCATCTACAAAATCATTGCATTATTTTAGAACCAAAGACTTGTTCGATATAGCATCATCATCATCATCATCATTATCATTATCATCATCATCATCATCATCATCATCATCACCATCATTATCATTATCATCATCATCATCATCATCATCATCATCATCATCATCATCATCATCATCATCATCATCATCATCATCATCATCATCATCATCATCATCATCATCATCATCATCATCATCATCATCATCATCATCATCATCGTCATTCTTGAGGCTACCATTAACCCCCAAAACCCTGAGTGAAGGTTGATAGCTGATGAAATGTATCAATATTCATACTATCATTTTTCTACATATTTGCTTTGTTAGTACTTTATTACGTTACCTTTACACATGATACTTTATCTTAGACACCTACTCTCGCCAATTATTCTTTGTAACGTTTTGTCAATACGTGTTCTGGCACCACTCTCAATTGATAGCTATACATTATATTCATTACTCGTTGTATCTCAGTGTTATTACAATATTTATGATAGAGGCCAGGTTCCCAATGACCGGTGTTGCTGGGACTACATTTTATGTCATATTTTCTACCTTATATTGTTTCAATAGACCCCAACCCACTATCCAATGGAATCTTTTAAACACTCTTTCAACTAGTAGAATTATTTAATAAATAAACTTATGATCATTAATAACATATTGATGATAGTCATCCCAAGAAGTCAACCAATCTTTCCATTTCCTACTACTGAGATTCACAATTACCAAATTATGTGTACTTGAACTATGTTCTTATCAGCTCATCTACTCCAGACTGCAATCATTGCAGTGCACATGGAATATCGAATTCTGTGACTGAGTGTGCACTTGAGAAACATAGCATGTGCAATTTGTGCTTTTAGAAGAGTTCAGAATCAGGGAATTAAGTAAGCAGTTAAAAATTAATCTTTTTTTCAAGAATGATGCCATACCTTAGAAAATTTCGAAAACTCTTCCAAGCCCATTCTAACAATGTTTCCAGTTGGATAGTTGCTACCACTACAACAATGTCTATTTATTTGGTTCAACTTCAGCTGCTGAAGAGAAATGCAATTTTCCCTTCACAATCTTTATCATCTCCTGTCGAAGTGTATCAATCCTCCAAGCATATAGATATGGGTACAAAGCTGCATTGAGAACAGCTAAACTTTGAGTTGATCTAGTGGTCCTATACCTGTTCCTGGGGTCATACGTTCTTCTCTCTAGCATTGCATCGCACCCCTCTTGCAGGGCACCTCCCACTATTTGAGAAACGCTGCGATAAACAATCATAGGAATTATTCCCAACTTTTCATTGCTGTGGACCGTTTAACGTTTTACATTACTGCAGCTCGAGAGTGTGTTGAAGAAAGTTCACACCTCCAAGCAGTGAAGTACATATTGTCACTAGGAGGCTAGGTCCTGTCACATTGATTCACGCGAAAAGTAGCATTCAAAATCCATCTGCATTCAGGCACCAATTGGTCTACGGACTTGTGCCTGGGGATTACTGCTCTAGGCGATAGATAGTATTATTTACGCAAAAGGCTGTTCTTGTAAATAGTAGCTTTTTCCGTTTATGCATGTGGTTAGGAAACCATTGTGACACTCATGCCAATTCTCCCGCTTATCACGTGCTCGAACTAATCTCTCAGCATTCATCCTTTTCTAGGATTCGAACTCAAATCTATGATGCCCTCTTGTATCTGGTATTACACTATTATGAAAGATGTTGGTACCCAATCGTTAAGAATTACAAGTATAGTTTTTACTAGCTTATACATGCTAATCAAACCAAAAGTAAACCTATGTTTTTCTTTCTTACTACTGAGATTTTTTTACATATTTGGCTCAGCTTCAGCTGCTGAAGAGAAACACAATTTTCCTTTCAAAATCTTCACCATCTCCTTTCGCAGTGTATCGATCCTCCAAGAGTATATAATTGGGTATAAAGCTGTCTCGAAAATAAGTAGAAATTGATTTGATGCTCGGCAGTGGTATTCCAATTCATAGTTAGCTGGTAACCCAACTCTGATCGCAAAGCATGCTGCTTTAGCAAGCATAGAAAGTCCGTGAGTGCCAATGATAAACAATACCGAATTTTGACGACGTTGTTCTTTTCGTCTCTGCCTCTCTAACTCCTCTTCTTGCATTGAAGCCCCCAATTGCTGTACACGATTTTTGTTGTGCTTAGCAAGTCGTAGCATGACGTTTATATACGTAAAAGAGATTATTGCAAAATGTATAAGCATATATGTAGAAGACAGCATTTGGTAAATTCTTAGAGAAAAGATCTTCAGAAATGAAACTGTGATCACCGGCATCCAAACAACCACAGTGATGATGATTTGGGTGGCATAAATGTAATGAACTGTCGTGACGTTGTAATACTGATGATGAACCACTGCGATGTAGCGATCAATTGAAAGTGCTGCTACTGTTGTGTAGAGGCCACACTGGCAAATGCTGACTAAAACACCAGTTACAAGTTTTAGCTGGCAGTCGTGGTAGCTGATTAATGCGTGAAATTTGATGACAGTAAGGAGAACCTGTGTTACACTGCAGTAGAAAATTGAAATAACAGCGATGATGAATATTCCTCTGAATGCAAATGACGAGAACCCTGGGCGGAAAGCAATGATATAGATGGTCAAAGCATTGCCTATTATGGAGACTATTGAAAAAAGTATGTTTGTTATAATGGAGAACATAGCAGAAGCTGCTACAGAGTTTGTTAATTCAAACCCAATCATGGCGATACCATTGCAAACCATATTGATGCTTGAAGGGCTTGGACTGACATTTGAAGATGCGTTCGTAGCATTATTAAAGAGGTTGCTGTGATTGTATTCCATTGCAATGATTCTGAAGGTGAAGCTACATGCAATGAAATGCCTATGTTGAAGATTGGTATATTCAATTCTGTTCGATTATGCTTTATGAGATGGTTTTCTGTACGTCCTTCTGTCAACACTGAATGATTCCTCTCGTCAATCGGTTCCACACATCTCTTTCAATCATTTGCATTACTTCCAAGACAACTTTCAATATTTCACCAGCTCAACTGCATACTGCAAGTCAAAAGTAGGGGAAAGATATTCAAATTGTACAAGTATGCATGAGCATCTGAATTCTATCAATAAATTTTATACAAGTTCAGAGGCCACACATTAACTTTGAAAGTGGGGGCATTCGAAAATTTTGCCAGCTTTTGGGATTAGCGGATATATCCTGCATGCAAAGCATATTGTTTTCTGAAGAGAGTAGGGGTTCATAACATTTAGGTCGAAAAAAAACCATCTGGTAGATCCCGGCCCCCCTATAACACGGCCCCTGAAGTTTTAGCATTCCAACATCAATCTTATATTTTGAAACCATTATAAGTCTGTTCTTTTGCATCTGCCCCAGCTCAGATCATTCAGCTATTTAGCCCAAAAGAAAAACATCTGGTAGATGTTGCAGATGCAAAGTTCAATGGATGAAGCAAATTCTGTATGATTCATCCAAGGAAAACAAGAAGATTCAGGCGTATCACTTGGAATTTTCGATGGCAGAGTTCCACTAACACATTTAGGCCTCCGTTTACACGGGAATGTTTCCGAGTGGAATCGTACCAGTACCGTATGGATAGGCCTCGCATTTACACAGGAACTGATGGAACCGTTCCAGACAGAATCGCTAGTGTTACCAGATCTGGTCCACGTAGAAAGAAGGTCCCACAGGGAACCGAACCTAAAAGCTCTCGTGTAAACACCCAGAACCCTTCTCGTCAGGTACGCTTAGAAACGAGACAAGGAGCAATTCAACTGACGATAGCTGATGATAAATGAAAAGTTTGGTCGCGAAGAAAATTTTGGGTAAGGCTTCGAGTGTGGTTGGAAAGCTCTTTCAAGAAATTATCTTGTTGCTGATGCATGGAGAGAGAGATCATCGTTTTGAACTGTTCATTGAAAGGAATGGTTCTGCACAGAACGGTACCAAGAAAACCTATTATACAGGAAGCCTATCCGTACCTACACGGAACGGTTCCATACATAACTGTTCCAAAGTCCCGTGTAAACGCAGCCTTAAAAGAAAATTGGTCCTCGAATACTGTTTTCATCAATTTCATAAAGGGAGGAAGTACCGTGGAAGGTTTACTGATATCGTTGCTCTGAGGGCACAAATATTTGGCGTCACGCCTTTGCCATGTTAGGAAAACGCCCTTTTTGAGTAGAGATGATATTAAAACAGTGCGCTTTTGTCCTTTTGCTGAAGAGGACATGGATCTAGACTATTAGGACCCCTCCCCTAGTTGAATGCCTGAGATTGGTGTCAAATGGTATTGAAGTATTATTGGCGCACACTAGTTGAAGGCAAAAAAAATTAGAATAGTGAAGACTGGAAGTCCCTAGATTTCGTTGCAGATTTAAAACTACCCTTTTATGCAAGACTCAAGTTACTCAAACTTTATCTAAGGGTTTAGCTGCGGTAATTTATAAAATGTGATGTGTATTGCTGAACAACCACGCTGGGAAATCCTACACAAGTAATGAAGCAATGAATTATGCGGTGCATTTGCACTATGCAAGAAGCACGAGAGCAGCGCTATTTGGACTGCTGACAGAGATTTGCTTTCAAAATAGGGCTTGGCTTGATGAGAACATAAAGAAGTATTGGACCCGTTATCGTTTTATACTCTCCAAGACAGTGACGTAATGGAGACACTTGAAGCACTTGGAAAATAAGCTGCAGTGAAAACTCCGTGGGGTATGGGGTGATGCACCCCCAATGTCTAAATATTTTTGGCTACTGGTTTGTTTCTCGGGAAATTTTGAGCGCTTGCTATGTAGATGCTCTTCCATCAACACAGAACTGGGCCAATCCTTCATTATGTTCTCATCAAGCCAAGCCCTGTTTTGAATTGAATGTCTTATTTCAGCACTCTCCAATCCAACGTGTTATCAGGCTTCTGGCAAGGCTATAATACACAACATGCCTTATTTCGGATTATTGAAGCCTGGAAGCAGAGCTTAGATTCTAGGAGTGTTGTTGGCACAATACTGATGGATCTGTTTAAAGCATACAATTGTATTCCACAAGACCTATTGATTTCAAAGCTGGAGGCATATGGATTTGACAGAAACAGTCTCAGTATAATGTTGAGTTACTTTAGCAATCGTATTACAAGGGTTAAGATTGGACCATTGTTAAGCAAATATGGTAAAACAAAGAGTGGTGTCCCTCAAGGTTCTTTGCTTGGACTCTTACTTTTTAACGTATTCATAAATGATATATTCTATATGAACTTGGATTGCAACATCTGTCATTTTGAAGACGATACCACCACATATTCATGTAGGCCATCGATAGATGTAGTGATTACTGAAGTAGAGAACACCTTAATGACCTTCCTTACTTTGTTTGACCAGAACGGGATCGTTACCAACCCTGCAAAATTTCGAATGATATTTCTTGGAAAAAGAGTGGATACTAAGTTCCATATAAATGTGGATGGAAAAATAGTCCTAGAGGATGAGCAAGTGAAGCTTCTTGGCATTACTATTGATAATAATCTCTAAATATCAATTCACACAGCAAAGAGACTTGCGGTAAAGTAAATCAGAAGACCAGCGCTCTCTCTAGATTATGAGCATACATTAGCAAAAAGAAAGCCAAATTACTACTGAATACAGTGGTGCCGTCGTCGAATCTCCAATAGTGCCCTCTGATATCGTATATGAATTAATTTAATAATTTGGTCGTAATTCTGGAATGTTGGCTTTAATTATTTTGTATAACTATTTTATTGTATACCAATAAAAATAAATTTATGATGAAATAAATTGATGATGACGATGATGATGATGATGATGATGATGATG
>WIPJ01001033.1:0-19797 GCA_018155075.1 Cassiopea andromeda
GTAATTATTAACATGATGTTTTATATATATTATGTATAGTTATCAATAAATCTTTTGTGTTTGACAGACTTTATTGTGTCAAAAGTGCTTTCATGGCTTTCCAAAATTTGCTCTTTTAATTGAATACATTGGATAAATTGTTGAATACCATGATAAGTTCAGTTAGTGGCTTACTGTCACTAAACTGTTACTTCAGCACCCAAGACAAGTGATTGCTGTGGCTAATGAGAAACAAAAAGTTTGGGCAGCTACTTTCACTTTGTGAAGTGGCCTCCTAGTATGATGTCTTGAACTTGTATCCTAAAGTTAGGATATCCTTTCTCTGAACCTCATAAAGTTTTGTAGTACATTGCCACAGAGATGTGCCTAGGTACTTTCCTTACATTTTGAGGGCATCATACCCTCCCATTTGCAAATCACTGCATAGCCATTAACTTCAACTGCTTCATTCATGTGACTTTAAAAATAGCCATATCCTCAAAAGCATTCCTTGCTAACGGATATGAAGAATTCTATACTCACAAAAAAAATATAAACAAATTATATATCATAAGATAGTCCTCCTTCTATACGTTCTGAATATGCAAGAAAATTCCAGGTTTTCCTTAGGGGAGGGATGTTGCAACAGAAAAACAACTCATCAAAATCCTTGCATTGGCCTTTTATGTACATGCCTTTGTCATCAAATAATCACTCAGTAATCCTCAATATAACCGAACAATAAAGCTCTATCAACTTATTCCCCCTCTACCTTGATTTTTTCAACCGTGTATGAGTTAGGCACTAACTGGTGTAATGAGACAAAAATCTGGATTTCACCTGTTCGTGGTGTTTTCGGCTATCTACGTGTACAATTTTGCGGAAATAATTATCTGTTTCCAATATACATTCCCATTAATCATATTTCAAACGTTTGTTAAACTGTTGCAATGCGAACGTAGTTTCCGTGTGATCTTTTGCCTAACTACGCTACCATTTTGAATTTACTTTGTTGACCACTTTTACGTGACCTAGCGAGCTCTCTAGCCAACTATTTTGGCGGGAATTGAAGTTAAACAAGAAATCTGAAACAACACAAGCTGAACAAAATATTGTCAGAACATTGATACTTGCTTATGAAGAAAAATTAGACTGACGAACAAATTAAGATTATGCAACAAATAGCAGGTACTTAATGATTACTTAAACCATATTCAACCCAGTAGAAATAAAAATTCTTAGATGATGAGAAGAACAGGCAAAGTTATTCTTACCTTGCAGTTTATTCCATTCGTATCTTTCGACGGCAAGATTGAACTGGTATTCTACAGGTGTAATTTAATACAAAATGCAGCAAAAAGCACAGAAAGCATAATGTAACATTCTCATTTGCCATTTCAACAGGCAAACTGGTAGTCATACATTGAATTTTCTCAATGTCATAATTGTGATTCACAGTAAAGAATAATTGTGATCTACGGCAGGATACTGATAACATGAAATGGAAAACAATAGAGCAATAGAGAACAAAAGACAATAGAGAAGACATTACCTGTTAGAGGACCCACATTCCAGGCAATGTTATTGCACCAGCCCTATGGGGAAACAACAAAAGTTGCTTGACATGCATAATAATGAAAATAACATCATATTTTTCAAATTTTTACAATGAATTTCTACGCTACTGTGAATAAAGTGAAACATCTTTAGTTTTGATTTTCTGAATCATTCTAACTTCAAAGAAAAGTGAAAATGGCAGGCTGACTATAGACAACAATAGATTGCTTGGCCACGGTTTTCAAAATCTGCCGTTGGCCATTGCATTCGACCATAGCTTTTTGATTTGTGACGTCTACTTTCACTTAGGTAGACTGTATGGCAAATAAACTGTTAGTAGTGTTAGGTCCTTGCAACTCCTACTCAAATACATCCCACTCCTATTTCAAAAACTGTTGATAACACTGAACCTGAAGTCGAATATAGATACGTTGTCCAATGATGATAGACCTTATCATAGGAGGGTAATCGCCACGGGTGATTTCAACAAGGGGGGCTGCTCTAGGTGCAATTTCAGTAAGTGGGTGTGGCCCATTTGCAGCCACACTGACATTTTTGAAGATGGAGACATGATAATTTAGTCTAATTGTGATATAATATAGTTAACATCTACAAAGATCTCAATAGCCATATAGTAGTGAGGAAATTCATCATAGCAATACCATACAAAACATTGGAAGCAAGGTCAATGCGCTTGGAAAAGCCAGATTGATACAAAAATTTGGGGGGGGGGCTGAGTCCACCAAAATGAACAACAATTTCAACAAGGGGGCTCTGCCCCTTAGCCCCCCAAGAAATCACACCTGGTAATTGCTATCCCCCCAGAAATCAGAAGTATATACATGCTAACTTACCACTGACTGCACCCAATGCACGTTGCCACCATTTAACCATACAAGCTCACCAGGCTTTTGAATAAACCGATAAACCGGGACTCTCTCTTCAAGTAATTCGTCCAGTTTTGGCCACCAAGATCCTAGGGGTAAAATAATGAAACCATTGATACACAAATATTTTTGTAAATAATTATACGTTAAGTGAAGTACATAATTATTTAGTACCAATTGGCAAAACGCTAAAACTAAGTTATTGTATAAAATTGAGACTTACCAACAAGAAAATTCAGGTTGTTCCTAGGATTTGAAAAAAGAGTGAAATAGAAAATGCTTCAGAATGAACTGGAAGACAAGCAGAATAAATAAAGCGATTTAAACTGTTATGAACAAGAGAAAATGCGGTAAAGATTTAACACAGAAGAAATCCTTTTTAACCTGCATCTCTTGCAAATATCAGTGGAGAACAATAGGGTAGTGAGACTGCTAATCAACATTACAATTACAAACAAACTTGAACAGGCAGCCTTTCAAGGCTTAATGTAAGGCATAGGTACTTGTTGATGATACTATGACTGCCCACATTATTGCTGCAAGGCAGGTAAAATTCTAAGCCAATTATTGTTCGGGCAATTCATTACTAAGAGTGGACAATGCACTGCCAGTCATCAAAAACAAAATTAAAATATGCTTTCTAAGCATGCTCACAGATCCCCTTTTGGCAAACAACCTTAAACTTGGAAGGAATCTTGTACCTCAATGAATACAGGATCTCCAAGTAACAGAAAAGGGGGCGCTTTCCTAAGGAAAATATTTACAACCACACACATCTCTCTCGTTCTTCATAACGTTAAATTTTTCCATTTCCCATTTCTTCATACCTATAAATTTAATTTTATGCTTTATGAAAAAGCATCTATGGTTGTCAAAATTATACATGTTTTACAGAAAATACTTTGGAAAAAAGGACTTCTACATATTCAAGACCACGTTCTTGGACATAATCACTCAGTTTAGACCCTAAAACTTTCTCCAACTAAAAAATGAAGCAGAATTGCTACGACTTACTTTTCACAAAAATTATGAATAACACCCCAATATTCAATAGGAGTACAAAACCATTCACAGTCTCCTGGGCCAATGTTGATATTCAATGCACAGAAATTGTTGTTCTCCTGATGACCTGTAAATAATTGCGAAAAAGTATTTTCAGCCGCTCTTGGGAATTCAAAGTCAACTAAACATCCACAATGTGTTTGTAATTAAGACATTGGTTCACAATAGCAGCGACAGTGATACAGACAATGCGGACGAAGGAATAGAATCTATTATTTACTCTGCTAAATTAAGTCAATAATAACAAAACTTTATTAAAGTTAGAAATAAAATCATAACAAACCAATGAAGAGACTAATGAGATTCAAAGTGAGAATGGCTTATAAAAATCAACAGCTACTGAATTTTGCGTGTCAGCAATACAGAGACGAATTCACAACTGAAGGAGCATTGGAAGCAGTTAGATTACCTGGGGTCCTACAGCCAGGGATTTTCATGTATAACTGTACTGTGTTCATTCCTAGAACACTGTGTCCTATATGGCTTAGCATATTGCAACCGCTAACAACCTGCAACAGACCAGTGTTTCGGTTATCACCTATGAAAACATTTGGAGATTGCAGGAAAAAACATATTTTGGCAACATACCGCTGGATAAAAGATTTTCGTGTTAAAATAAAATTTCAGATACAGCAAAGAGGGAACAACCTTTGATAGAAAACTACAATGTACAGACAAATAAGAATAAAAAGGAAACGTATCCAAATAATGCATAGGCTATGAGCTACGTGGAAGGCCTACCTTCATAAACGGTGGAAGCTTCGAAAGTTCAGCAAGCTGTGGCTTCCATCTATAAATGAATTCAAATACTGAAGTTGTACCTGAGTTAAATAATAGTGGGAAAGCTCCCAGCACTTACGTATCTCGCTCAGATCAAGGAAGGACAGGGCTTGTGCATGATTTTGATGAGCAAATTCAAGGAGTTTTCAAGGACTAATCAAGGACTAAAATAAAAATGTTCATGGAGCTCGAAATTAAAATTCAGAGCGCATGCGTGAATGCACACAGGAGGCCCAAAATACCGAAAACGAGACATGTCTTGGCATATCACGATTCTACTTGAACGATCTTCTTTACACTTTTCTCGGGCAACTCTTTTACTTATTTTCTGCTTTGCTTATTACTGTGAACGAAGTAAACAGTAAGCATTCGCAAATTTCTAGGAGTATGATCAATTTTCAAGAAAAATTTTCATTTGCAAGGAGTTCAAGTGCCCTTGAAAAGAGATTTCAAATTCAAGCACTTTACAAGGAGTTCAAGGACCTGCACGAGCCATGGAAGGAGCTATAAAATAATCTCCCATTAGCTCAATTCCAATTCATGCCAACTTACTTTTTAGTGTCAGAAAGGTCGACATTCGTTCCAAACTTAATCATATTGAATTTCTTTGACTTCTTGCTTCTAAAAAATGAAAATACAAGACGTTAACAATGCAGGACAGACGAAAACTTTTTGCATGTTTCTCTTATTATTCATGCCGGCAACTAAAATCAAGCAAAACTAGCTCTTTACATATACTTCGTGTTTGGCAAAAGTAACGTATTCTCTGTACGCAAAGAAACGTTTGATGCTGTGCCAAACGTATAGTATGCCTATGACATTGTCAAATATTTCAAATCAAGCGTCAAAAAATCAACGATATTTACATAAATTAGAGCAGGTACGTACCCTCAAGTGCCAAATAAACGGGAGGGGCTCTAATAGACAAGGGGTTGGGATTTGAGAAAAGGCTTTAAATGATTATTCAAGGACGGAAAGAACAAAAACTGGTTGTCATAAAGCATAAAACTAAAATATATACAGCAGTACGCTATTTTGTCATGAAAATTGGGCGTAAATAGTACTAACAAAGAAAGGAAATGAAATGAGGAATTGTAAAAGAGTCAATTTCCTTAAAATTAATAAACGGGGGCTGTAATAAGGTAAGGGGGTTGGAAAAAATCGAAAAATTACTAAGCGGTGGGGACGTTTACTTGGCACCTGAGAGTAACTACGTGACTACTTTAAATGTTGGCCTTGCTTCGATAATGATCAGTACTTCAATAAATTCTCTCCATGGTTGCCCATTAATTTCAGCTGCAGGGTTAACTGCAACGATACCCCAGTATAGCAAGGTATATATATATATATATATATATATATATATATATATATATATATATATATATATATATATATAAAATCACTATTCTCTTTGTTGTCTATTTCTTAGAATACTGTAATAAACTGCTGTTTTCGTTGATCTTGTGAATTAAAATTATTACGAATCAACTCAGCTACAGCAAAATATCCAAAGAAGATTTTTTTATATAGAAATGGAAGAAATATCACTGCAAATTTCCGGACTTTGTTTCTTTAAAGTGTAATGAGTCTTACAGACATTCCAGCTTCAGGAGAGAACTTTCACAATTTCTATAGAAAAAGGATGACTTTTTCTTTTTGATGATGAGGGCAAGGATCTAGGCCATGCATGAGCAGCCTACGGACCGCGGGTCAAATGCGGCCCGCGAAGAGTTTTAATTTGGCCCATGAAGAACTTTGTATGCCCTCTCCTGTGAATTGATGAATTTTTTAATAATTTTTGAAATTTGGGTTCCTGTGTCAAGAGGTCATTTCAAGCCTAAAGAACATTATACAGTGTGTTTTTAAAGATTTACATTTGCAATTTGGTTGAATTTTATGAAGTACCTCTAGAGCACCGTGATGAATCTTTTGAAAAATATCCGTCGAATTTCGGTCGAATTCTAGGCCACTATTCCCCCAATTTAGGGGAACCACACATCAGCTGAGAGCCCTATATTCCAAGATTATGAATGCATGCTTTCGAAAAGATTCTACAAACCTATGTCTCGTAAGAACGCATGTGCATAATGTTTTATTATGTTGTTTTTGTTAATGGCCCATAGCCTTTGTTAACATTTAAAATTTGGCATGATCCAGACTTTAAGGTTCCCCAGTAGTAGATACAAACCTGAAAGGCGTTGTCTCAGAAGTAAACAAATATATCAAGCTTACAAAACTTCACCCCTGGGAATTAAAATGGAAAGAGATGTGTTGAAATTAATCAATGCAGACTATGGTCTTCTCTCATTCCTTTTCAACAACTTAAGACCACACAGGCCATTGTTCTTCTACGGGCATTAGCCTACTATATGCTCAATAGAGTCCAGTATTTTGTACGGACAAATAACAACAAAAGATATCACACTGCTTGATTGCCCAATATTCGTCTCGACCTAACATACACGTGTTTTTTTTGAGAAACAAACTCTCTGGCTTCAACCTGGATGTTTCTTAAAGTTTCATCAAATCCAACCATAAATGTTTCTTACATTCAAAGATTTCCAATGACAATAACAACCCAGATTAGTCAGTTGTGAAGCAAGAAAAAGAATGCTCAGGTTTTGTGAGGCATAGAATGGATGTTCATTCTATTTTCTTGCTAGTTTGATCACAAATCTATTTGTAAAAACAGTTTTTGCAAGTTAATATTTGAAACTCAGCCTACCTAGGTTTCTTAAATGTTTCGTAATTTTTGCCAAATTTCAGTCTCAAATTTGATATAGACATGTTTCTTATAAAACAAACGTTTACATCGCAAGAAACTCTATAGTTAATATCAATTCATCATTCCCTATTTGCACGGTCAGTCTTGTCTCCTGAAGAATATCTGAACGCTCATTGTCAAACAGATGGTCAAATGAGAACTGTTAAGCCTACCGCACACAGCACTGGTTCTGTCGCTAGGGACGAAGATTTTTGTCGCTTGCGACAATCTTCAATATCAAACATGCTAGAAATTTTTCGCGTTGCTGACGACAGAAGAAAGCGTACATGAAAGGAGCCATTTGCTAGAAATGAGCATTTCTTGGAGGTGCTCAGTTTGGAAAATTCTGTCATCACAGATTAAAGTAGTTCGATTTTGGCATACACACAATAGATGCTTGATTACCGTCATGCAACAGACGGAGAAGCAATAAGTGTCACGCCAGAATATCAAATTATCGTTGAAGACTGTAAATTGGTGGCTGCCGTTAATCTTGGAAGTGCTGCTCCGGTAAAAGTAAGCCAGAAACGAATAAAAGTAGCCTCTTGGAATGTCCTACTGCTGTTTAAGCTTGTAATATATTTGGGCCCTTTGTTGCAGCGACAAAAATCGTGCTGTGTGAGCTAGGCTTTACAACTTACTTACCCGCATGAAGAATCGCTATCTGTTGTAAATGTACTATCTTTGATGTCCTAAAAAGGAAGCACTACGTCCTTAACAAATAAATATTTATTGCTACTAGAAGGATAAGCTAACAGACAACATATCTGGGAATCATGATTGTGACTAAGTTGCACTTAAAAACAATTTTAGCAATGCGACGTCCTCGTTCAGCTATAAGGGTTCGTGCTGAGGTAAGTAGATAAAATTTGATAAATTTTTCCAAGTAGTTTACAAGGAATAAAACAAAATTTTTGGAGAACTTTTTGTGTGCTTTCTTGACAAAAGCAATTCATTTCCTAAATAAATCTACCGCTGAAAATCCTTTCCCCTAAGAATTGATTTGAAATGAGGAATTTTAAAGGCGTTTTCTCTACAATGCACGAATTTAAAGCGTTTTTAAGCGCCCTTAAAAGAGTAAAATAACTTTAAGGAGCTTTTAAGGAGTCTAAGGTGTAGCACGAACCATGACTATGGCAAATTCGGTTTTCATGTCTGCAGACTATCCCATTACAAAAACTGCGGAAGTCACAAAGGAGGAAAAATATGACAAAATTGGTATCAAAACACGCGCGCTTTACTCCAGTGTTTTACTTGAGTTTGATTCTATATATCAATGGCCTATACGCTATAAAAACAATGATATCTGCATACGCTATGAATGGTCCAATTCGGTTTTCATGTCTGAAGCCTATCCCATTACAAAAACTGCAATAGTCACAAAGGTGGGTGAAATCACTACAAATATACACGAGTTCACTAACATATCCAAAAAGAGTTTGATTTTCATAGAAATGTTCTATATACTATAAAAATAATGGTAGTCGCGTACACTATGATGTTCGCTGTACGACTTTGCTTGGTACTTTGCATATTTGGCTATAGTTGTCGAAGATCTAAAATGAAGAAATATGTCTAAGATAAGAACATATCCTGAAGGCTAAAATACAAGATGAGTTTCGTTCACCAGTTTTTGTTCGTACGTCTTTCACATCAATTTTTATTTCAAGGGTCGCACGCTTACACGATCAGTAAAAGCTGTTTAGGCCCCATTCACACTATATCAGATTCATCTTGTACCACATTCTTGACCCAATCCGATATCAAAATTTTACATTGTTCACACTACTCCGATCCGCTTCATTCCCGTCACTAAGCCTTTTGTTTAGAGGAACTTTTCATGGCAACTTTCATTGCTTGAAAATTAATTGACGCTCGAAAACAAAGCTGCCTGTTGGGAAAAACCCGCAAACGCGCATGTAGAATAGTTATTATTATAATACGTGTGTCGTCAAATTACATGTAGTCATTCATTCATGTAGTGGCGCGCTGTATGTATCATTATGTTTTTTCTTCTGTATGTCATTTACGTAAAAGCCTCGTATGCACTGGAACTGAGAGGAGGTTTAGGAAACTGATTCATTAATTGAACTATAGGGGACTGAAATTAACTTAATAGATTATTGTTAACAATTGTGCGTAATAGTTATTCATTTTCCTTTTATTGATTAATTTGATTGGTTAGTATTTTTGGAGTAATCTTTTATATACCGTTGTTAGAACACTTTTAGTTAGAATCAGAATCAGAATGAGAAGCAGAAGCAGAAGTAGAAGTAGAATGAGAAGAAGAATGATGAAACTAGAGTTCAATGGTGTCTATTTATGAGTATGAATTCTCTGTTCAGACTTATCTCTTGAATCAGCGAAGAAAGGCATTTTAAGTCCTAACACTGCCTGCAGCTCAGAGAGAGCTTCCCGAGCGACAATGTATTGGATTCATGCATTCACACTAGGTCAAAAGTGATCCGATATCGAAGGTAATCCGAGACATACCACTTTCACAGCGGAGTGATTTCACTCCGCAAAAGCGATACTGAGCATATAGGATTTATCCGGTATAGTGTGGATGAAAGGCCTATCTGATATAGGAAGTAATCCGATATGTGATGAATCCGGTATAGTCTATACAGCATGTGCTGCACTGCAGCAATAATTATTGCCACAATTCTGTTGGTAATGTTTCTCCACTGGAGAGCTATTATAATGTAATCGCATGTTGAGATGGGATCATTCACACTGAGCTCACTGACAGTTAAAAAGAGGTCCCCACTGCTCAGTTTGATTGAAAATCTAAGCACGTCCATCTTTGAGAAAAACTGATTATTTGTGGCTCTCCACTCGAAAGACGTCAAAACTCTTGACTCATATGTCGAAACTGACGAAAAAAACTGATCGTGTACTGCAGCCTTAAAGAAGGTTTCAATGCTAGAGAGAAGTAGATATTATTGAAAGCTAGTATCTAATATCACTCTAAAAATAGAAAGGATAATCAGATTGAAGTGCCAATGCAAGAAACGTTGCTACAACAAGAAGGAACAGTGTGGATCAATAACGCAATATATCCACCACATAGGAACTGGGGAAACCACTGGATTATAGCCGTAACATATTTGAAGATGTGATACAGATGTAATAACTTCAAAAGGATAATAGAAGTCTGGAAGTAATATTTAGTGAACATATAAAAACGATAGATCACAGAAAAACAAGGTATGGTTTGGAGAGCATGGCGGAAAATGGACAAATGTTGAATCCATGTATAATGGGTATCTATACATTGCCAAAATCCGCAAAATGTGTAACTGAAGAAATTTGTGATGTCAATGTATAAAAAACAAATAATATACGACAACAAAAAATATAAAAAACAAAACAAGCTCTTTTTGAAATTTACTGACCTACTACTTTCGCAATACCAGACCTGCTGTGTTCCATCTGCATTCCAGTTTTCATCAGGAGCTTGCTGGCGCTGCAAAACACGATGACATTGCTTAAAAGCAGGGTTTCTACTGTAGTGAGTAGATAAAATTCAAGGCCTCTTCTCTAAGGAGCTTTTAAGAACCACAAACAATTGTTAAGGAGTACTTTTTGTTCGTTTTCTTGATAAATATCAAAATCATTTCCTAAGTAAACCTGCTGCTTAAAATTCCTTTCCTCCCAAGAAGTGATTTGAAAATAGGAGCTTCTAAGGGGTTTTTCTCTGAAATTCACGAAATTAAGGAGCTTTTAAGTACCCTTAACATGTAAACTAAAGCTGAGGGGTTTCTAGAGAGTGTAAGGAGTAGCACGAGCCCTGTAGAAGAGAGCAAAAATCGGTCGCTCTTCAATGCCATTGGCTGCCTCCATTTCAAAAGAATCTTACCATGCCCACGATTTGAAATTGAACTGAGATTATCCATTGGTACTCTAGTGCCTCTAATAGAAGGGGGAAGGGAATAGAAGAATAGTGTTCAAATTAGAAAATTTTCAATAAAAAGAGGGTCCTAATAGATATGGGATGTTCATGTTGGCCAATTTTCAATAGAAGGGGGTTGGCAATAGAAGGGGGGTATTCATCTGGGCCAATTTTCAATAAAGAGGGTGCTAATAGACGGGGTGGTAATAGAACGTTTTATTAAAGGGAATTCACTTCTCTGCATGTTCTAATCATGATCGACTTATAAAATTTAATAGAGGGGGGCGTTAATAAGCAACGGGGAAGGAAAAAATCTCTTGAAATTAAAAGAAGGGAGCCGTCTACTAGAGAAGTTAAAGTATTGACATTGGATATAACTCCTCGGGCAATATTCAACCAGCCTTTATGAGCTATTCCTAATTTTGTTTGAAACGTAAAAATAACCTATAACTATGTGCAAAATTTAGGACACAAATGCAACGGCACTAGCAGCCTCATGATCTTCCGCACACAAAAGGTGCTTGTTCATCTTTTGATTCGTTGATCCAGCATATTATCAACTGTTATTTTCCATAAAAGAGTAGTGGCTAATACGTTGGATCGACAAAGCAAAACATAAACAGACACCATACAAAAATCAATGCAGTACTAATGATTGGCAGTCTGCCAGGCTATTCTCAATAGGATGTTTTGAAGTGCTCGGTGGAAGTCAGTTTCCCAACATTCCACAATTCAATTCTATTGGCCTATCATTCGTGTAAAATATTTGTCCTTACCTGGTGTCTAATTTCAACGGTGAAGTCCGGCTGATGCTCCACAAGCTTCTTTGTAGTAAACAGGGAGAGATCTTCAAAAGATGGGATAAAATTTATGCGAAACAGAATTTTCAGTAAATTGAAGGTAAGGTAATTGATGGCTTTCAGAGCACAAACAAGAAGGCAAGATCAGAAATTATGAATATATTTAGGCTTGTAGCTGTAAATATAATCTACCTATTTTGAGTGCATCACATATTCCTCGAATGACAGTCACAGGGTTTTTTGGGTCCATACAGAACCTCTTTAGTGCAGTTGACATTGCATCTTTCTTTGATTCAACCTAATAAGAAATGAACACATGTGATTCACTATGCTGCAACCAGCAGACAAAATAAGAGCTTCATAAAGAAAGCTAATGGCCAAATTACTCATTTGATGAAAGATAAAGCAAATAAAGGGATAGTACAATGAATTGGTAAATGACTGAACGAAGGAATTAATTAATTAATTAACTAATTAATGAACTTGAAGTAATGAATGAATTAATGAATGAACGAACTACTTCACTGAAGAATTAGCTATTGAAGGAAAGAATTAGTGATGGACTGAATGAATAGAATGAACTGATGAATATATGACGTGGTCAACTATGACAAAATAATCAATATCAAATGTTTTTATTCAACAGAACAAAGAAGAAATCATTCTCCATTTATTTATTTTGACAATGGATACAAAAGCTCAATTTATTGACAATAGCAATACCCAATAAGGTTATCAAGGTAAATTCCAAAGCTTACTTTGAAGCTTACATACAGCTAAAAACATTGGTATACACATGATGTCTACACATAACAGAAAGTCAATTGCGAATGTTTGGTCTTTAACCAATTCATCTAAAAATCTAATTCATTGCTATTCATGTATGGGGCAGTTTTTTGAAAATGAAAAGCTTGCAGGTGAGGGGAAATTTGTATCTAAATCTTGCATCATTCAATGCAATAGAGCATAATGCCTACTGTTCACTGCTAATATGGGTAGCACAAACAGAGACCAAGTAATTTGTACAAGGAGAGGAGGTAGCCAACAGCCTATACATTGTACAAAATACACACTAACCGTAATGCTGGGTGTGGGTGGTTTAAGCTTCTCCATTGGTAGCTTTGGCTGTGGTGGAGGTGGCGCTGTTGGCACTGCTTTTGGATCATACAACAGAGACAACTTTGGTATTTTTATTCCATTTGTGTTAGCTCCCATTTTAGGGGTATTTGGGGACAGGAGTGGCTGGTGAGGGGACAATAAGTGGGGAGATGATATACCAGGTGACAGAAATGAATTTCCTGGATTTGAAATTGAAAGTGGTTGTCCATAAGTCGTATGAGCATTATTCATATGGGTTGATTTTGGTGACAAAAGAGGTGATGACACAGCTGGGTAATGATTGGAGGGAAAGTCAGGAGCCCCGCCTAGGCCATTGACAACATTCAAAGTCTGCTCTCCTCCGTGCCTTGCATGATATCCGGTCATATTTGGGTTACTGTTTGGATGTAGCAATTGTGATTGATTAGGTGGTTGTCTGTTCCAGGTGTCATTCAGACCATGACTTCCATTCACTCCCTGCCTGTGTAAGCCGGCTTCATTCACATGCTGTGAAAGTGACCCGTTTACATTCAAATGCATTCCTTGACTTCTGGCAACTGTTATGATATCCTGTTGCTGATCTGGCTGTTGTAATGAAGATACTGAATGCATGGAGGTTGTTTCAGCATTCTGCGATGAACTTTGTTTCTGTCCCGCACCTCCATGTCCCAAAAACTGTCCTTGTTTACCATCAGCCGCCTGATTTTGCCCTTGGATTTGCAAAGCTGCTTGCTGATTCAGTCGCGCCTGCCAAGAAGGAAACTACACTAGAACCACAAAACATTGCACAGAGTTATATACAAAAATCCATTCTAACGTCATTGGACATGAATACATGTTATATCATAGACTATCAGATGACGAAAAAACCACCCGAAACAGTAACTGGGTTTGTACAATATTCTCCGGATGAAATCTCCGGACTATTCCCTAACTTTTCTTTGACTTTTTGCTAAAATCAGATATTCTAGACTATTTTTGGAACAGAATAACACTTCTAGAAGCAGTATTCAAAGATAGTGATAAAATATAGTGGATGAAACAATCGAAAGTAGGCCATTTGCTTCCTTAGCTAGATTGGACAGACTAATTGTGACTTAGGGTGAACACTGAGGATAATACAGGCTACTGACTGCTATAATTTTAAAAAACATAAATATCAACTTCAGAATTCCCAGACTTTTCCCTTACTTTCTAATAAGTAGACAAAAATCCCTGACTGTTCCAAGCTTTCCAGGGCTTTTTGCTAAATTTAGTCAATTTTCCAGGTTTTCCAGATACTGTACAAACCCTTTGTAATATATCACATGTTGCACTGCAATGGTGTGAAAATATAAAGCTGATCATCATCAGTTAGTCAACACAACTTCAACAATTTTCCCCTCTGAAATTCTGCAGTATACCACTAAATATGCAATGCAAGGCCAGATGTAAAACAATTCACCTGCTGCACAAGTCTAACAGTTCTTGTTGTTAATTCTGCTGGGATAGGAAGCTTCCATGCTTCTTCAATATTTGGTAGACTCCTAAAAGAAACAATTCATTTCAGAAAATACTACAGCAATGTGCACATGACTCAAAAGTGAAACAAGATGTATTGAATTTTTGGCCAAAAAGTGAATCAGGATACTTGGACCAACATTTCAACAGTGCTGCATTCTAGGCATAGACAGAATGCTCTATCATTTCCCATCATGCAACACCATGCCAAAATGCGTGATAAGTCACATGATATATCTCCAGAGCTCAATAGTCTGCACGAACGTGCAGGTGCCACTCACAGGCACAAAATACCACACTTCAAATCAAAGAATAAGGATTACACAGAAGGCTAACTCAGGCTATTTTCATGGTCACGCATGTAAGGTAGGCTCATATGTCAAAACGAAGTTAAATAAGCCAGAAAGTAGCCCGGTGTGAAGGCCTAGTACAAGAATAGCGATATTGAATACCCACTAAACGAGGGTATGCTTTTTCCATGACCAAATTCATCTGCAAAGCAGTGTTGGGAAAATAGTTAGTGGTTGTTGATTGAATTGTACAACCAAGAGTCCTTTTATAGGTCTTACTTCAACGCATACTTAGATAGGGGGTTTCCCAGCTGCTGGCAATGTTACCATTTCAATTGACTTTGAAATGAACTTGGATAGGCTCAGTAAAAATATTACATGGAGAAAGGTGAATAGATTATAAGACCTAGCCTGACTTAGTAAAAATATTCATAAATTCCATACGCAGACATGACAATCTTTAAGAATAAATGGAAGACGTAGCATGAATGTATGTTAATTGCCAAGGTACTCAAGAAATACCATAATTTGTGACTGATAATGTAAAATAAATGCCGTAATCAGTGACTGACAATATAAAAACTATTCAGAAGTGTAAATCCACTCTTTCCTTGCGAAAAATTGTATCCGGCCTAAAGGGGAAACCCCGTACTTGTCACTATTGCAAGTTTGATTTGACAAAACAATTGTATACCTACCTATCGGAAGTGAAGGATACCTTAAAACAACATGTGATAAGAAGACAATTCACTTTGTCTTTCCATAGCTGAACGAAATGGACCTTAACTTTGTTATCCCGCGTAACACTGTATACCTCTGTACTTCGAAACAACAAAAGAAAGTCGTGGTTCCCACTGCAAAAGGGTCCAGCCTTGACACGAAAACGAGTTTAATGCGGAATTCAGCCGAAATCCAACAAACTTCAAAGGATACCGACGCAAGTTAGCCTTCTGTGTAACTCCTATTCAGTGCTTCAAATTCTGCAGGCACTTGGATTCAAATCTGCATCTCACCATATAATCCATTCCAGATTTTCTGCAGTTACATCTTAACTAAGATCTGCACTGACAGGCACAAAATACATCACATGACACATCACGTGACAAATCACATGACATGATACTGTAATTCTTTGATTAACCACATGGTGTGCTTATTCAATTTTCTAATTTTTAGGGTACATCTATTCGGGGAGTGTGCTTATCTGAGGGAGTGCGCTTATCACAAATTTCACAGATAAGATTCCTCATCTAAATTTTATTGATACAGAGAGTGCATCAGAGGAAAGTTGGAAAAAGAGTATTCAACAAATTTCAACATCATCATGATTTAGTTCTTCATCTGAGTTGTCATCATCATGATCAAGAGGCATTTCCTCTGGGCTAGCATCTTCCACATCACTGTATGTGATGTTTTGAAATCACAGACAGTGATTTGAGCACATCACATCAAAGACAAGGTGTGCTTATTCTAGAACATTAATATATTTCTTCTCCACCATTACCTGTGGGTGCCCTTAACTGAGGAGGCGTGCTTATTACAAATTTTTGCTCAGAAGGGGTGCACTTGTTTGGGGGGAGCACCTATCAAAGAGGATGTGGTAAATTAATTAATTACGGCACATCACATGTATATCACATGACACATCACATGTATATCACATGACACATAACATTTATATCACATGACACATTATATTTATATCACATGACATATCACATTGAACATGACAGAGAAAACAGCGCTCCATGACCAATATACAGAATACGAAACACCAGACAAGTAGTCACAACTTTATAATGCTGCACTTTACATTTTGGCCTAGATGATTTATTCTGCTATATCACAATACAACACATCAAATAGACTACCATGCTATTATATCAATACCATTCAGTTCACAAAAAATCCTCATTTCAAACCAACACAAATGAAAGGAAGCATACTCTCTATATCAAGTGTTTCTAAGATAATCTTCTGGAATCTACTATCCCACCTTATGACACTAATAACATTTTATCAAAAGAGGCATGCAGTAAAATGCAAAAGAAATTCAGAACACATTCATTTATAACCTACCTCTTTGCCACATCAGGAGCCGGCTGGCTAGTCATCTGACTTTGTAAATATTTCATTCTGCTTTCAAGGCTTGGATTTGCTGTGCCTACAATCAATAATTGAATTGCATGTCTATGAAACAAGCTCTACCAAAACATCAGACAAATTATGACAGTCTGCATGGTAGTCCTGCATTACAATCACAACCTGCAATGGTTGACTCAATGGAGAAAGCCAGAGGTAAGGCTGCAATGCAGGGTTTTTTTTATCATGCAGTTCTACATAAAATTTGCAATTTGGAAAGTTTGTGCAGTATACATGAAAAAAAACGGTGCTGCTCAAAAATGTAGTATCTAACAAGCAAAGCATGTAAGGAAGTAGATAACAATAAAAATAGTAGACATGGGTTTAAAATAATTGGATAAAACATAACTAAAAATGGAATTGTAAGAGATAGTAGCATTTATCTACCCCTTTTGTCAAAAGCAGACAATTGAATCCCATCTAAAACCAGGATTTAATTCTTCAACACTGAATTTTATCTGCAGTTCTACATTTTTCATAAAAAAACTCTGCTGCAATGATTATGCAAACTAAGATAAGATAGATGCTGTAATTTACAGGTGATGAACTAGTGAGTATCCTTTTGATGAAACTTGTTTTAAAACCAATTGAGCTGTCTCTATCTTATGATCATTTTTGCCTTATGCATGAGTCACATTTCTTCTTATTTCTTCTTATTACTTTCAATCAACATATGCTATCCTCAATTCAAACTTCTTGTTACACTACCAATTGATGGTGTGACAGCCCATGCTTTGTGTCTGGCCAGGATCCTGTGTTAACTTCTCAAAAGTGAAAACTCCTTAAAAGACTCTTTGGCTTAAGATTCTCTTAAAACATTTTCACACCCAATATTTAACAGCTAACAATGAAGCAATATCTTTCTACTCGTAAAAATACAGGATTTACTCACCACAAGACCGCAAAGCATTGGTGTAGCATATAATTGCATCCCTGTTTAAACAATAATGGAACAAAGTGAAAGACTTTGAGAAAACAAACGAATTATTCTTTAGTGCTTGCCAATGGAAGTACACAATGACAAGTTGACCTGATATTCTCAAAGCTATTCAAAGCAAATCTGAAAAAAACTGTACATTACTTCAAAGAAAAAAGCTGTTAAGAGATTGCAGCATACAAAATTCCTTGAAATAATTCTACATTTTCTTTAGATTCCCTTGGTCTTCCCTAATTTCCATGACAGGAAGGAAATTCCCTAACAAGTCACCTACTTTCCTGTTTACTCCAGTCACTGGTCACCAGGAATTTGTAAGGGAGCTCAGTGGTATCAAAATTTATTGAGAATATACCATTGGGACACAAAAAGTCTCCTATAACTATTTCTTATTATTGCTGTCAACAAGCTTGAAGTTTATGTAAATCACTTTAAGCTGTATGGACAGAAAAGACAGCACAATTATAATAGCCTCATGTTTTAATGCAGCTAAAATACAGAAACAGTAAATTGCTTGATTTGAAAGTAAATGTCTTGAATACTCACTGAATTTGGTTGGCTGATTCATAGAGAACTCCAAGATCTGTCCAAGCTGCTGAATGTGAGTTATCAAGCTGTACAGCACAAATATAAGCTTGCAAAGCATCCATTGGCTGATTTTGCTGCTGATATAGCACTCTAAGAAAAGGATGTTAAGGCTTCACTGTAATTCAAAACTTAAAGTTCCAAACAAAAAGGGATACATCTGCAGCTGAATCAATCAAAATCTACAGGATTCATTGCTTCTATCAGTACAAAAAAACGTAAGGCCTCAATTCCTCAAGTCAATGTATGCATGTTTCCACATCAACACAATGTATATACAATAACTCAAATAATTACACAATTACTAAGATAGTAGCTCAAAGTAATGTTGCATATTACAGGCTTTTGAGGGAAAGGCATGTGATCACACAGACACGAAACTTCCCTGGTGTGCAAAATATCACACGTCTTGATTGCTTTGAAGTGGTGAGTTGTCGTTGCTAGTTCCGTGGGCTTTTATGATGACTTCAATGTTTACTACCTGCTACTTCTGCTGACTTTTATCATTAAATCTCATCAGAAATTACTGTTATCAATTGGTTACTGGGCAAAAGAAGTGGGTATACATGAGGACATTGCTTTCAAGCTTGTTTTTCAAAGATCACATGCCACCACATGCCTGGACAGTTTTAGATATGTGATAGCTAGGATTCCTATGATAATCTTCCCAGGAAAGCCTATAGTAGAAGAAATATTCATACAGAATAGAACACATCAGCTATTCGCTAGATGAATTGCTCTTTATAACCAATGCCATAACATCTTCACAGAAAAGCACTTGAATCTGTTTTACAATATTTATCAAAGTCACTTGAAAAATCCCAAAACTTCATGACAACAAACCAGTGAAGACGGTCTACAATACTTAAGACAGACCAGTGTCAATAGTTAATGGATTTGTCAATTACAATTAACAAATACTATACAACAGATTCAAGTACTTATTTGTGAATCTGACCTTATGGATTGTTATGGCTTTGGTTACAACATTCATTATAAAGCTGTGCTTTCCATATCAAGTGTTGTTCTGCTATCAATAAGGGCCTTGTAAACAGGATAATAGTAAATACATTAAAGTCACTTCCACTTCAATACTTCTTACCCAATAGAGCACCAAGTATCAGCATTTGCTTCAGCTTTATCAATGGCATGTCTATATGCAGTGAATGCATCATGAACTCTTCCAAGTTGAGAATAACAACTACAAAATTTGAATTAATTAGCCAATGAAAACCAAACTACAAATCATCCATCTTCATTATTGCTCACCTTTTGTTCTTAAACACAACACACACAATTGGTAAATGCCAGTATCATATTCACTAGAGGGTGCATCAGTTCCAAATATGTAATTTTACTTTTATTCCTTGTAGGTGCCACAGAGTATTACTAATATAGGTTCATATCAAATATTCAATTACATTACACTACAAAAGTCTATAATAATAACTAGGAAATGCATATCACTATTTTCTACAATAGGATGTGAATATATATATATATATATATATATATATATAT
>WIPJ01001033.1:30971-71014 GCA_018155075.1 Cassiopea andromeda
GGTCAGTTCAAAAAAGTGGAGCTTATACACAGGGGTATCTTACATGCAGGTTTGTATGGTATTTGGTGAAAATTCTGGCTTTGAACACAAACATTATGTGCATCTGATGGGTCTCAATAACTATGCAAACTAACTGGACAGCTTTCCACAAGTCAAAATTGGGGGACAACCTGCCAGTTAATGCAGAAATAACATAACTATTTATTCAATAATTACCTTTCTTAAAATCTTCTAAAAGGAGGTGGAAATGGCCTAGCTGGCAAAAAATTCTTGGATCTGCTTGCTTTCCTTCTGCTTTAAGCTTAGTCTCCAAAAAGTGAATACCCTAAAAATGTATATTGCATGAAATAAGTTGAAAGGAGAAACTTGCCAATGCTGAATACATCAGAGCTAGTTGCTCTGAAAGCTAATTCAAAAAAGAACATAGGTAATAGCAAGATGTGAGAGCTAGGACATGCCAAGATAGTTGAAATAGTGTGCTTCTCTAAAATAACTGTTAGGGGAATCAAAAGGTTTTTTGTAATAACAAGTTCAAACATTCTATTAAAAACTGAAGATATTTGTTCTCCACATATTTTTTCCAAAATGCATCATTTGCAAGATTCGTAGAGAAAGCATCTAATGCAGTAGTTCTGAACCAGGGTCCATCTGGACCCCAGTGGTCCATGGAATATTCCTTGGGTCAACAGGAAAGATTTTGCAATTTGGGAGTCCACAATGATACATTGGTGGTCCATCAAGCCAATTCACATCACAATTGATTTTATTACTAACACCAACATTTCCTTTGCAAGTTCTATATTAAAAACCATAAAGAATGTATATCACTGGCTCTTTCTCATTTCTGTTACATTTCCTCTTGGCCTAACTGCTCACACTTTGAGTTTATTACATGAATTCGCATTTTCTCTCCAAATCCTGCACTCATCTAAAGATGATGTATTGTGAATTGTTCACCAGGCTGAACTAGTGTTCCATAGAATTTAGTTGCAGCCACACATTATTTTATAGGACAATATTTTAAGAATGCAAGGCTCAAGACCCAAAATATTAAGGCTGTCTCTCAATCTATTTTTATGCCAAAAGTCAACATTGCTTCATTCTTTGTAAGCTTGTGTAGTGACAAGTATTAAACTCTCTTCTACCAAGTATACACTTTTTCATATGAAACAAACTTCTGTCTTCATCCTTGGTGTTTATTTATATTTTGTCAAATCCAACCACAATGCTTACTTAACATTTATGCCTACTTGCAGCCTCATACAATAAGCATGTAGTGCTAACTTATCTTAATTAGTTTATGCTAATGAAAGTTACATGATGCTCTCATTTCAGAGATAGAATAACAAAGCTGAGGCTGTGGCAAGAATGTAGTTTTCTTTTGAAACAGAGCATATGGCATATTAGCACTAGATTAGCATTCATTTACAATAAAGTATAATTTCTCACTACTTCATTTATTAGTTTTATAGTCTCTTACCCTCCTGCTAGTGAAAATTACTAATTTTTACTAACAAGAGGTCAAGGAACTATAAATCTTTTATGCCAAATTATATTGAAGGGGTTAACCACCAAAACATACAGGAAAAGGGGTCCATGGGTGAAAAAGGTTGAGAAACACTGATCTAAAGTATACAAATGCTATAAAAGGAATACTGATTATCAATCAAGATCATATTTTTATAGAATTGGTGGCATTCTAACTTTGTACAGCCTAAATGACAGCTAAAGTCAATTATAGTTCACACCATTTCTTCTAAAAAGCACTATTGAATATAACAATAGGGTCTGATGTATATTATATTAGTATAGCATTGTTAATTTTAGAAGAGAGGTAATAATTACTAGACCAAGCAATTTTCTTGGAGCACAAAGCTATAACATTAAATGGCCTCAACACACTCAAAAAGTGCCAGAGTGCTGCTCTTTGGTCATGGAAGCACTAACAATAGTGTCAAAACTGAATAAAATTTAGTTTCTGTAAATCCTCAAATTAGCCCCCCTGGGGGCTTATTTGTTTTTACATTTCTGCATGGGGGCCTATTCAAAGAGGAGGCTTATTCAAGGGGGATTAGAATTTTTCCTGGCAGTTAGTTACATTCCAGTTGAAATTTTGCTACTAATAAACTATTTAACAGACTCTCAAAATGGTACAACCACATACTTGGGTGGGGGCTTATTTGAGTGGGGCCTCATATAAATTTGTAGCTAAAGGGTGGGAGCTTATTCAAAGGGGTGGATTTATTCAAGGGGCAGGCTAATTCAAGGATTCACAGTAATAGCATGAATGGGAAGAACCATATCAGTTTATAACATAACAAACTAACCTTTTTTAATAATGAACCGTGATTAATACTCTGTGCCCCCTCACAAATTGGCTCAAACCATCTCATGAACCCAAAAAGACGACTAGATATAAGCAAAAAAATGGAAATGTGGAAAATTGCAAAACAGCACTTGAACAACACTAATCATGATTTTTGACAATAATTTAGGCATTGTCATGCAAATGCAATACTCTTTAGCAAATGCAATACTCTTTAGCAAATGCCATTTATAGCAATAAGTATACCAATTGTTCTACATTCCAATTAAAATTCCTGCTTCCATTAACAATAAACCCATTTTTAAACATAAGTCATCCACTTTGCCCTAATTGCCTACAGTTCATTGTAGCTTTAGAAGGAGAATTGCAAGGGTGTTAAGTCGCAGATTGTTTACTCTGACCAAAATAGAACAGTCTATTGCTTGTGGGTGTCCGAAGCATCCAGTGCATTAGTTAAAGAGGCAACAAAATACCAAATTCATTGTAAAATCACATCCACGTTGGTGCATCAGAGAAAATGCGTAAGGCATCATTAGTACACCTAGCTTCAATTGAAATGGATTCAGTTTGATGTTACCATCCACCATTGGTGACACATGGAAGCGGATTTTGTCTTTAAAACTCTAAAGCCAAATAGTACTCTCAGAATCTCAACGTCATATAATTTTACTCTGAATCCGTAAAAATTTATCCATGTTTTTTGTTTCTATGAATAACCAGTTACCAATAACAAGCTCCAGTAACTTGAACTACTCAATATTATGTTTCAGTTCTTGGAAAAATTTCCAAAAAATATGTCCTACTTCTATCTAAAAAACATTGGCAGTTGCAATCATTCTCGTCAGGGGCCAATTCTAAATGAAGTATTTGGCAAAAATTTAACATCTGTCAACTAGCAATCAAATAGAGAGTGAAATGAGAGAATATAAATCAAAAATTGCAGTAGGCCTACATAAAACATAGTCCTTCTAGGCAACAATTTCTGTTGATCTAATTACTATTTTGCATTTTAAAAGGACTCTTGTTTCATCTAGCTAGGGTATAAAGTACAGCTGATAGCTCTTCAATCAACTACTGCATAACATCTCATGGAATCCACTCCAAAAAAATGTCAGATAAGCCTGTCCAGCCTTACATTGCACACGTGTGAGCCCTAGTAGATCTGGATTCAATAAAACTGTAATGATATGACCGTTATAGGTCACTTTTTAATCAGTTTCCATTGCTATTCGACAAAAAACAGCCTTCCAGGTTGGAAAGGTAATGAATTTAGCTCTAGGGAGTTTTTCTTCAATGTCTATGGTTATCTATAGGGAAAAAATTAAAAGTAGTTCTTTTCAGCGTAATTGATTGATACTATTTCCCACTAAATGGAGCACGTAAAAGATAACATTACGGGTTTCAATATAGAAAAACAGACTCAGAAGGACCACATCTTGCTACAAAGCCGGTAGTCTACTACGATACAGTCTGAGCATGTACGTCGCACGCCAACAAAACAAGGTAAAGCACCCGCTAGATGAATCATGGAAAAATTAGTGCATGGCATTAATTATGGCATGTGTAATGACAGCTGAAAACACCACAAGCTCGACATAACTAAAACACTTTCTCCTTCCCTCTAAGAAAACGTACGGCCTAGCCACAAATAGGCGACTAAACGCTCTATTACTAGTCCATAAACCTCACCTGTCATAACTCTGAAGAAGCTCTTGCTCCTGGTTGGTTATAGATTCAACCTAAATTGAAAATGACACAGTCTTGCTGATAAAAATATTGCCGTGAATCTATAATCAAATCGAAAAGGGATACAAATCGGGTACTTTGCATAAAAAAACAATGAATACAACTCGCCATGGCTTCCACCGTTGCAATATTGTAGCGCCCTTCAGACCATCATGAGTATTTCTATCCGTTTTTCCCATCTGTTTGGTTATCCTGAATCACTATATTTTTCGTCAAGTTTAGCTATGAGTGTGATAAAAGATAAATACTTAGCTACACAAAGCTTGCAGCCATTTTCTTTGTCCTGCACGCTATGTAAAACAGCAAACCAGAATTGGAGTTGGTACCTTTCTTTACAATCTATAGCCAATCAAAGGCGATATTGAGATCATGTGATTAATGGTAATTGTGAAGCCACCTCCTTTGTTTAGCATTCAGCAATGCGCAGAAGGTGACCATTTATGACCTTCAAAGCAATTGCCTCCAAGTAGTTTTTCTCCGAAAGTATGGGTTTTAATTCAATTGGTTTTAATCATTTATGGCAACAATGAGGCCTATTGTAGGACATACAGGAAGCCATAAGCAGACATTTATGTAGATTACCGCAAATAACCAAGCACGATGCTGGGCGAGAAATCAATGCGTCGATAGTGATCATGTTTACAAAATAAAGCAGCATACTTTGCATGACTTCAAAATATTTAACTGTGGACGAAAGTTTTAGTCACATTAATTGAAGCATGATATCCTATCCATACTACAAAAACTAGCCAGGGTTCGTTTGCAGCTGGATTAGTATAACGCACTTCCTTGTTCAAAGCAGGCAAGTGACTGCAGGGAACACAGAGGGGGTATTGCCCCCAAATAATGAAATTTGCGCGGCTTTCCCCCTAACATAATAATTGACCTGGATAATTTGTTAATTTTCCTAGGCTGGCTTTGCCCCTAAAGGACATTTCTTCCAGCAGAAGAACTAGGCCACCTCTAAATATAATCAAAGTTCCTGTAGATAGAAAAGATTTTCTTCCACACACGTGCACTTTTGAAAAGGATGCATAAGCTTTCAACTAGCATCTGGACATGAAATGTCCTTTCCTCATGCTAGCAAATTTCTTCCAAAAAGTCTCATTCCAGCCAACAACACTACAGGTGTTGTAGCGCACCTCAGACTGGCTTTCAAAGATATAAATTACGGATAAGATATTATATACGTATTAGCAACGACACAACGACAAAATTACTAGACAACTTCCATATTGTTAAACCGTCAGCAAAGTTTGTCACTTATATAGCCCAGATGCATAGAAATACAATATGTGTATGGGGTGAAGAGTTAAACCTTCAAAGTGGCATGACTTTTTTCACACCACAAATTTAGTTTTTTGTGGAAACTACTAATAGCGAGGCTGTATATTTCAAATCTTGGTCTGAAAATGAGGTAGAAGCAATAGGGGAAAGGATGCTTGATGGAGTACGCACATTTTACGCGTACTCCATCAAGCATTCTATGGTACACCATATAGAAAAGTACAGCAGTGAGAAACTATTTGATGAAAATAACATGACATTTTTCAATGCTATGGAAAAATGAATTACTGTGGGCAATTTGCATATATTTGCGTGCTACGGAGGAGAGTAAACAGATCGAACGATAAGGGACACGAGATGGAGCGAACTTTTCTACCGAGAATGGCATTGAGATAAACTTGTGAGACTGTTTTAATTTCTATTCGTTGCATTTCATTTGCTGTTTGTTTCGTTTATCAAGTTGTTGTTTGGTTATATTCTTGTGTTTACTATCGGCTTTTGTCGTTTACTAACTTGGGAGCATCTTAACGGGAGACGTTATCGATTTATTCCATAACATTTGTGGGAATCAAGCAAAATTCGCCACATTACATGGTTGGTTAGAGGAGGCTTTGATTGCTATAGAACGATTTCAGAAAGAAAGTAACTTATTTTTAAGCTGCTATAAAATTTGAAAGCTTTGGAAATTCGCGATTTTTTGTTGCATGCGGACAACTACCCCCATTGTGTCCTGCAGGGCAGCCTGTTATGAAAAACTGTGTTCTAATATGTGCTAGCCTGAAAGAGTTGGCAGCGTTATCACTCACTTCTCCTATTTGGTTTTGGGAATTAATTTGCCTCTAGTGAAACTATTTGTACTAGTTTATAAGCCTCCTTTGCAAAACATACTGATATGTAAGAGAGATCATCTCGGATAAAAAATTTGGCTACTGGGCTCTTTTTTCAGTAAGTAATGTCGGGGAAAGACCGTAGATATGTTCTGGTATGTGCTAGCCTGAGAGAGTTGTGAGAAAATGGGGGAAGTTTAGGTAGAAAAGATCGGAGTGATGACCCAGTGGTAGAGGGTCTTCCTCATAACCGGTAGGTCGTGGGTTCGAGCCCCAGCCGAGTCAAACCAAAGACTTCAAAAATGGTACTCATTGCCTTCTCGTCTGGCGCTCGACATATGAGGACGGAGTGGGAAAGTTAAACTCGCGGAGCTACCAGTGGACCAGCCCCCGGTGTAGCTTTCACTGCTTTCGCAGACGCGTGGCCTAGGGCTATAGAAACGGAGATAGGCGCCGCCCTATGCGCCATTGGACGTGGGAAAGGACTTTGACTTAGGTAGAAAGGGAGATAAGATCAAGTCTGTTGATGTTAGATTTGAAAGATCACAAATTTTAGGAGTCAGAGAAAGTAGTGGGTGGCAATGAGTTCCACAGTTGAGAAGTTCTTGGAATGAAAGATGCTTTGTGAGCTTGATTCAGTGGATTAGGTAGTGTAACGTCGAAAAGGTGTGAATGGGTAGAGCTTCTGGTGGTTCGAACATGCCTCACTGGATCAGCAATAACATTCCTGGCTTCCTAAGAGCAATGTCCGTGAAAATAGCGGTAGAAAATGGAAAGATCTGTAACACGACGACGATGGGAGAGAGACTGTAGAGAATTTGCAATGTTTGCATTGTTGATGAGACAGATAGCTTTAGACTGGACTCTGTCAAGAAGATGGAGAGAAGATTTAGGAGCAACACCCCAGGCATGGGAGCAGTACTCCAGAAACGGACGAATCTGGGAATTGTATATAGTTAATAGTTGAGATTACAAGAAAGTCCGAGGTTGTAGATAGTCCGAGCTGTACAAGAAAAATTACACCATCAACTCCACACAAATTGATTGGACAAATCTGGAGGAGGAACCACCACCATTAACTGAAGAAGTCCGAGAAGCCATTAATGGCTTGAAGAACAACAAAAGTCCCGGAAATGATGAAATAACAGCTGAGATGATAAAGAGCGGGGGCGAGCACACTGTTAGTTACTTCCACAAACTGTGCTCCAAAATATGGATGGAGAAGAAATGGCCTGAGAAGTGGATTAACTCCGTATTCGTCCCCATCCCGAAAAAAGGTGACACCCTGCAATGCAACAACAACAGAATGATCGCACTCATTTGTCACAGTAGCAAAATTCTCTTGAAAGTCATCGCAAACAGAATGAAGAAAAATCTGAAGACTGAAATCGCTGAAGAACAAGCCGGCTTCAGACCAGGAACCGGAACCAGAAATCAAATCCTTAATTTGAAAATGGTGATCGAGAAATGCAGAGAGCACAACAAGAAGCTCTACCTTTGCTTCATCGATTATAGCAAGGCGTTCGACACGGTGGACCACAACATCCTCTGGAGAAACATGAGTGATATGGGATTCCCGCAGCATATTGTACTCCTGTTGAAAACAATGTACGAGGAACAGAAAGCTGCAGTCAGAACGTCATATGGTCTGACGGAATGGTTCGGAATTGGGCAAGGTGTTAGACAGGGATGCATCTTATCCCCGCACCTTTTCAGCATCTACTCTGAAACAATTATGAGAAACGCGCTGGAAGTTTTTGAGGGCAGCATCACAGTTGGTGGTAGACCTATCACTAACTTAAGATACGCTGATGACACCGTGCTAATTGCGGGCAGCATGACTGAACTGCAAGAGCTTGTCGAAAGAGTGAGAACACACAGCGAAGCTGCAGGACTTTTCCTGAACGCCAAAGAAACTAAAGTGATGAAAATTCTAAGAAATCCAGCCGACGAAGATAACAATCATATGTCCATGAATGGAGAGCCGGTTGAGAATGTTCAGAAATTCATCTACCTCAGAGCAACCTTCACCAATGACTATGACGACTCCGTTGAAATCAGAAGAAGAATCGGAATTGCCAAGAACGCAATGGTAGCCCTGACAAACATCTGGAGAGACAGAAGCACCTCGCTGAAAACCAAGAAGAGACTGCTGAACTCAATGGTGTTTTCCATCGCCTGCTACGGGTCAGAATGTTGGGACTTAAAAAACCTCGGACATCAAGAAAATTGAAAGTTTTGAACTTTGGTGCTACCGAAGACTACTCCGCATTAGCTGGGTTAAGAAGATCACAAATGAAGAAGTGATTCGAAGAAGTGGCTGCCAAAGAAGGCTGATAGATATCATCAACGAACAGAAACTGACATTCATTGGTCACGTCCTGCGCAGCGAGCACCTCAGTAAGCTGCTGCTCACTGGGATGGTGTATGGACCTAGAGGAAGGGGTCGACCCAAGACACGCTACTCAGACTCTATGAGGGCGATTTGTGGAATTTCAATAACTGAGGCTGCGAGGATGGCTCAGGACCGGGAGAGGTGGAGGAACAGGGTGCAGAGGGCCACGGCTGGTCGAATACGACCTATCCGTTGATGATGATGAATAGTTGAGAAGGTGAGAAATAGCCACGGGCTCTAGAAAGAAAGCCGAGTTCTGAAATGCATGCTTTGCAATGGAATTGATATGGGGTTTCCAAGTGAGATTAGATGAAATAGAAAGACCAAGTTGAATGAAAGAAGATGAAATGTCCAGTTTATGGCCGTTCATGAAAATAGGGGGAAATCTTGGTGATATTTATGTGATATGACAACCTGTTTTGTCTTTTCTTCATTGAACTTAACAAGGTTGTCACTACCCCCACTTCTCTACATTTGTCAAGTCAATGGTGAGAAGTGAGGCTGAAGTGTTACGATATGGTGAAATATTAGAATAGGCAAGGTTTTGTGGATTGGATGAACACGATCATCTCGGATGGAAAATTTGGCTACTGGGCTCTCAATTAATCAAAACATCCTAATTTCTAGACTGTCAATACCCTACTAATTTAAGATCAAAGTAAGAATGATTCAGCCTCAAAATTTTGGTAAAATTAAGAACAGCTGGTCTGAACTTCAATTTTACTGGTATTTGCAATAAGAGAGTGCATGGTGTTTTTATTCCACACTGCCACTTGTTACGGGGACTTGATGAAAACAATTCCAATGATTTTAGGCTCTATCTTTTTCAAAGAAAACCGTATTCTTTGAAAAAGATAGCTTATTTTATTTGTTTTGAGCGTATCTTTTTTCATGAATTGCACAGACCAAATATCACGAATTGCGAGTTACGTTTCATTTACTGCTTTTATCGCAAATTCAATCCTACGGGTCAAACTTCTATTCAGGGGTGTAGCTAGTGAGGGTGTGGAATGTTGCACCCCCTACCTTCGATGACATCATTGGTAAATTTGGATTCAATGATTTTTGTCGGTAAATAACTGCATGTTTTGGTGTAACATTGTCGAAAAAATTGTTGAAAATGCCCTTTCTTACATCAGCACACCCCATAAAAATAAGGAAGGAACTCATGGTAAAAAATGCTGCCGTCAGTAACTTCACACCTCTGTTGGTGAATTCACAGCTTTACCAGTTTCTATCGGTAACTATTGCTTTTTACTCCCCACCCCCCCACCCAGAAAAAGAGGTCACACTACGCCACAGTCTCTAAGCGAAGTAAAAACTCTTCCACTTCGCTTTACGGACAAACTAGTTTGCCTGAGTTTGTTATTTCGCATATGATATGAACATTTATATGTTGATCAATTGAACTGAAAGAGAATCATAAAATAGGCCTGTGCAGGGACGCTGGAGCACAGGGACAAAAGGGGGTACAATGCAACTGGCAACTGTTTTTGAAATTTACAATTTTTTTTTGATTGAGATTGTTTTCAAATTTGCATCCGCCATGCATTTTATCACGAACGTCACGAGACATATTGCCAGAATTTTCCAGCGTGCAAGTTGCCTTGAAACTTCATTTATTAGCGTTGCTAAGTACACAACCATTTTTAATTTCCTCTTAGAGTTTCAGAGAAATCTCATGAAAGAAAATATTACTGGGCAGGGCCGTAACCACGATTTTCACTTTGGGGGGGCAGGGCCGTAACCACAATTTTCATTTTGGGGGGCTTAGAATTAACTATCGGAGGAGGCCTCACCATGGTTGAGGCGGATAAGCTGAGAAAATTTTACGATTTTCAAACGTCGAAACACGCTATAACGGGTCACATTTTACTTAATTTGTCTCAATGTTATAAAAGTAGAGATCCAAAAAGTGAAAGACAATACACCAAAATATCTACAATTCTTGTGGAATTTAATAACATTCTTACAACTTATTGCATAAGATGATTGTAAAATAGATGTAGTTTTTAAAAACATCCAAACAAAGTTTTACAATCACCAAGAAGAATGAATTCATTTGCAACATTACAAAGATCAAGATTGTCGGTTTCGTCCTTGTGGATATGCAACGTAAGCATATTGTTTAGTCTCGAATTCGTAGTTGATGAGCGGAGGTATGTTTTCAGTCTTCGCAGGGCAGAAAATGATCTTTCACTCAAAGCATTTGTTGCTGGCATAACAAGCAATATGTTTGCTATCTTGACGACTTCTTTTATAAGAAGTTTTTTTGCCTCAGGTAGTGCTTGTAAAAATTTAATAAGCTCGTTGATCGAAAATGAAGAATCTGGGTTGAAACCTTCGGAAATAGCCATTTCGGATAAGTTTTTGAGCTGTGTTTCAGCGGCATATTTATTGATGTCATCCCCGTAGAAATCGTACTTTTTTCAACCATGAAGTTAGTTTATTTGGTTTCACTTTTGGCATTTTCTCTAAATCTGTTCGTCACCTTTTTATAAATACTCTTGTTTGACCCCTTGTTTTTCAAATCTTCTTCTTCACTTGTAGCGTTTAAGAAATGAAAACGTGCAGATGCATGTACAATTTTATCAGAATGTTATTTTCCGGACATGGTTGTAATAAAAGAATAAAAGAATTCGATTAAAGGAATTCCATCGGAACTTTTATTCCATTGGTTTTATTATTACTCACATTCTATTTAATAACAAGACAAAACATTTAATTTTCTATTTCGTACACTTTAGGATAGTATTATAATTGAAAAAAAAATTTATTTTAACAAGAAATTATTGGGGGGCTCCAGCTCCCCTTGCCCCCCCGGTGGTTACGGCACTGCTGGGATGATGTGATTTGTAAGATGTCACGTAGGTCACGCAACTTTAAAGTCTTCTGCTGGATTTGCCGAATGAAGAGTTATGTTGAAAATATTTAAGCTTTGTTCATTCAGTTTCATGACATACATTTTTGAGTTCATTTTCTGATGTTTTGATTAGAATGTTAGTCATTTTATCTCGAACTTTTCATTTTGGATCTCACGTACGTCACTTTTTTAGTTCCATCACCCACTCTAACTAAATTGATAGCTCCTTTGCGCTTTTTTTATTTCAGACTGAAAACAATTCTTTCATCCATTGCCATCTTGTCTCATGATCAGGGGTGTGGCGCTAAATTTCAACAAGGGGTGCTCCAAACAGAATTTTGAAATCCACGTCCTTTTAGAATCATGCAAAGCAGCTGCATTTCATTCACCGATATGCCACTGAATGCTGAAGTTCTGCCAAAACTTCAACACTATATCGTAAGTTTTTATCAAATTTAAAAGGTGAAATAAAAAAATACCTAAACGTTACGAAGTACTATACAACAATGCAATGACGGAGCCCAGGGGGAGCAAAATGTCATGGCTACCCCATGGGATCATAGCCTTTTTTAAGGTACATTTACTAGGAGGGACAAATCCCTAGAAAGGTAACATGATAGTTCAAAAATCAAAGAAAATGTTTGAGGACTGGGAGTTCTTTTACTGATGCTTTTAAAAGCATCTATCTCATTTTCTAATAGGAAGTTCAAATGTGTCATAAAAACAAACACGTGTGAATCAGAGCGAAGACCATTTATCACCTCTAGTAGCAAGTAGTTTAGTGTCTCTAGTTGCAGTAACAAATGGAAGACAGGGGGCCTGGAGGCAACGCCCCCAGGAAAATTTTGGTGTAGTGCTTTGTACCGTGGTTTAAACTGCATCTTCCAATATCATTCTTTGTGCTGGATTAGGCCTAATCCCAATGCAATAGCAGGGAATCACTAATGAAAAGGGGACAGTTGGGACAGTTGCTACGTGACTGAGTTACAGAATATCTGGACGGATCGAGAACGTCCAGAACATGTTAGTGCACGGCGAGCTGTCCCAGTTCATGTGTGGACAATGACGTTATAACTGATAAGCGATAACGTATACTTATTAGTCTTTTGTTTCTGCACTTAGTGGTCTTTTGTACTTGTAATTAGCATGTAGCAATAGGCGATCCCCCTTAGGTTAAGCAGTTAAACGCCTATTGTTCCCAGTTCTGTAATCATTGAAGCCAACAGATGCACTAGTGTGTGTGTGAGAGGGAGAAGCCCTCTAGTTTGTAGAGTCTGTCACTCTAGTTAATGGCGTTCCGAGAAAGAGACGAACAGCCGTAAAGCAAAGACAAAGGCAAGAGGCCAGAAAGTCATTGTATAGTACGTGAGTCCCTTTCATATTTACGTAAGGGCGCTCAGTTGAGTAGTTGCAGCTTGAGATCAAATTGGTATAATAATTATCCCACGCATATCAGTGGATACGTAAAAGGACTTTATCCTTATAAGAGCAAACGCGCATGTATATTCACATTTATATTGATAGTTTTGTATTATTCGTGTACTTCATTCATTCATATTGCAAGTAGCTATATAGTGTCCATTGTTTATATCTGTGTACAAATAGGAGTGTACACAGCCCCAAGTAGTATTACTAGGAGTAACATATAGATATTCATTGAGGTATTTAAAAGTATTATATGCAAGTTTAGCTACGCCACCTTCTTAGTGCCCGTAAGTCCCAGTATTCAGGTAGTAGATTATTTTAGATATCGTAAAAGTAGCTTGTAGTTAAAAAATATATTTACCGTTGTTGAGATAAACATTGAGCCTCAAGTTCAATAAATTAGTGTTATCTGTTTTGTGTTGCCTACGGCGTTGCTGTAAGATGTAGTACGAATCCGGCACTTAAGGTTAGGTTTAGTATACAGTCCTCTAGTTATCTATCGGTTCATTGTGTCAGTGGAAGATTCCCGACAGCTTGCCGTTAGCTGTAAAGACCTAAATTCTGCTGCATCTGTTTTTAAAGAGACATTCTTCAAGATGGCTTAGAGGACATTCCCATATTTCATATTTACCACTTACAGCCACAATTTGAGAAATTGTACAAGTAGTTTTTACACCTCAAAATTAACTAGAATGATTGTGAAAAATAAATAACTTCAAAAGTGTATGTGCTTGTTTTGTGATAGTCCAGCGCCGAATACAAATACGTCTGATTGGGCATTTGGATTCTACACCAGTCAATTCCTCGTCTTCATCTGAGAAGAATGTGCTCATAATATTAACAGAAGCACTATATGCTTGTTCGCTTTCGTGTTGTTGCAGCTGTTCTAAAGCAGCTAGCCCAAGATACTCTTCGACTTGGTTGGCAACTTCAGGTAGTTTGTTCAAATTGTATCATGTATATTGTTGGAGAAAAGAGGCTTTCAAACGAGAAAAAAGATGAGGAGTGCGCACTTAACTGTCAAAAGGTCAATTCATTTGCTCACAATTGCAAATGATCAGCTCCATTTTGCTGTTAGCTTTGGTGCTAGGGTCGTGTGGCTACAAAATTGGACGGAGAAAATCCGATGCATATGGGTTCATTTGTTGTGAGAATTCATTGTGCGAATTTAATAGGAGTCCATTCATTGTGAATATAAGCGTAAAACAGAGGGCGGTAGGGGGCTGCAGCACCCTTGGTTGAGCACGAATTTGCTACATTCGGGAAATGTCCTGTAAGAACAATAGAGAATTCGAGCAACTTTTCTGATTGCTCTCTAAATCACCTTACGGAGTCAGGCAGAAATTTTACAGCCCCCCTGTATTTGAAGCCCTCCCACGCCTATGATTGTGAATAGGGGCATATTTTCAACATAGAAAGTATGGCAGCTATCAACTTTAGGAGAGCCCACTAGAACTTCTACCAGTTTCCCACCTGGCCAGAATACACATGCAAATAACAACAAAAGGAAGGTTTTGTGTAGCTTTTTCATATATCAACTTTGGTCTTTAAAATTCGTTGATGCAGTATGATCAACGATGAATGCAAACGATATCCTCTTTCCCAAAGAGGTGTTTTTTGAATTTCTAGAGAATGTCATATTGAAAAGCTTTTCTTGGAGCAAGCTCCCAGACCCCCCGATCTACTTGGCTTTGCTTGCATATGTCCAGCAGACCCAATCTTGGGAGCAATTGCCTCCCAAGATTTGGTCTGCTTAATATATTGCAAAAATTGTCCGTCCATAGTCACCAAATATCTATAGATTAAAAGTCCCTTTTTGCATTTTAACGATTGAAATTGTCCGCGCAGTAAACAAACTTTCCTGAGTGTAAGAGTCTTAAAATCGGCAAAATTTGCGTTATGTAGCCCAGAACTGTTGTATGAGAAGGAAATGTGCTATTGCTCACTGTCTGCACAAGATAGGCAGGTTCAGGCATGGAAAAATTTCACGAGTAATATTGTTCCATCGTTTTCTACTGTATTGCAATGCATCTCAGAAATACTGTTGGCTGAATATTGTCCGCCATGTCTGTTGTCAAGGTACTCAGCTGCATTGGCTGCATTCCGAATGTTTGTGTGGGAATGAGGCCGTTGAACCAAAGCTTTCATTTGGCACTGATTAAAACAGGAAGATGGTGTTTCGGAAAGATCCTTGCGGAATAGCATGCATCATAATAACTTATCTCTGTGTTATTTACAGTGATTACTGTGTAATAGATCATGTCATAATACCTACTATGTCCTCAAGGTAAGCATGTTAGATTTTTTTGAGTACTTCTGGAGCCGGTATTCTTCCAAAAGTGATATTTCAAAATACAGTATGCGTTGGAAATTTTCTCTGAATCCCGATGTTGGGGATTCCTTGCACCTGCAAGGAAGTGTCAAATTTCCGAGCTTGACCTAATGTCATTATATCTGGGAACTTTATCTGTATCTGAGTTTTTGAGCATTTTTTACTAAATCAAGCAAGGGACGGTTTGAAATATGCCATCAAATATTGTAAGAATGTATGATGTCGCAGTTATCGTGACAAACTTTGAGTGATTCATCACTTAGGACGATCAAGAACCTTTCCTTTTGCAACCGTTCTTCAGCTGGTTACTCTGACTTGTGCTTTAGCTTTTTATCGTTAATTGAGTGTTGAAATGGACTATTGGTTATGATCAACAGAATTTTACTTTGCTCATAGATCTCATTTTTTTCTAAACACTTGAAACTTATTTACTTGACTTTTCACAACACTGCATCTTATTCATATAGTAAAGTAAACCTTAGCACATAATATTTTCGTTTTTCTCCATAGCTTATGGGGTGCAATCCATGCAGCTATATTTAATATATTTTTGTTCCTCTTGGCATATTCTCACATTAAAGCAAGTTTCTGTGATCCAGGTAGGGTTCACTTAGATATTAGTAGTACATACAAGTTTTGCTCTTTAAGTTTGGAATTCTGATTGCTGTATTCCTAGCTAGCTTTTCTTACTGTAAGGAATTGGTCTGCAAATTCTTGTCCCTCATGGGCCATTAAGTGTTTGACAACTGTACCTCAACTTGGGCATGAGCCATGTAAGCATAGCAGATTGGATATTTTCATTTAATTACTAAGTTTTAAATTCATTACTTGTAACTGTTCATATTTAAATACTTTCCATATCTTGAATAAAAATGAATTTCTGTCATCAAGATTCACATGACAAGCATAATAGCTATTTTTTTGTATTTCTTGTGCAATCCAGTACCAGTTGATCCATTGATTGATTCTGATTTGTGGCCCTTGGGCTGCAGACCACTTCTACAAAGTGTTGTTAACCATGCAGATATTAAATGCATCATTATATCTTACTATAAAATCAGCAGCTACTGTTTTGAAAATACAGTCCTTTTCTTATTTACTGGGAATTTTTTCTTATTGATATATAATAATGGGATTCAATGATGTATGTCATTCCATAGTTTTGTGTGGATGCTGCCATGCATTTTACAGTATGGCACCATTAAGTTGTTAGGAAACAGAGTTCATAAAATATTAATGACCCATTAATCATGGTTGGTTGCATAAGTTATTCATCCTACATGTAAAATTTGAAGCTTCCCAATGAGTTTTTATCATACTTCAAAATATATGTTGTTAATCTTGTTCACAATACACTAGCATTTTCAGAGTTAGACTAATTTGCTATTTTGTATATAAAGGCAATAATTTAACTTTTGTCAAGTGGTACATATTACAAACAATTAAAATAAAACAGGTTTTCCATGTCCATGGCCACATTGACATTGCATTTTCAATACCTTTTTCACAGGGATTGTTCCACTACCTTATGCCAAGCTTGATTTCTCAGATATCAAAAAAGAGAAAAGTAAAGGGAAAAAGGTGAATTTACCATGTGTAGTAATTGAGATTATTTTCTAGTAATACATGCTATCACTAACAAGATATTTTGATCTCATCTTAACATCATAGTCAAACTAGCTAGGAAAACATACATAGCTACTTCTTTGCAGATGGTTTAATTCATCAATGTCATTGAAAGACTGTTTCTTGTGGAGCAGTTCTTATGCTTTTTAGCACTATGGTAAAGTTTATAATAAATTCAACACATCGGCTCATTCATATACTTAATACCTTGCAAAGATCTGAAGTAGCTAGTAACTTCAATGGCATAAAGAAGTTTCCAAAATGTGATGTGTAGTAGGTACTATTGTTTCTGGAAATAAAGCCAGAACTTACTATTATATAATGATCTTACTGTGTATCAAAATATTTTCTATCACTCTACCATGCTACTTGGTTTCAGGAGTTTTCACTCACAATATACAACATAATTGATTTTGCAGTAGCTTTTGTTGGTAGAGTTCTTTTGCTGGCCACAATATGTTGTAGCATTCTCTCCATACTGATATGAGTAGCCCACATTCTTCTCCTGCACACAATTTTTTCATGCAGCACAATTTTCTTTAAGTACAGAAATAAAAATATTTTTATACGATGCAATATTTGGACATCTAAGATGGATTCTATATTTCTCTATTACATTCATGAATGTAATAGAGAAATATAGAATCCATCTTAGAATCATTTTACATGAATGTTACTTTTGTAGAAGGATAATGAGTGGGGAGTCTGCTCCAAATGTGAAGCATATAAACCACCAAGGGCTCATCATTGCCGGTAAGTTAACCTACTTAGTTTTGATTTATGTCATTTTATTCCACTGGCCTTGTCAGTAACAGCAATCTACAAGTGTTAGTACATGCAACAGTTTTGCACCTGTGATTGCAATACCAAGAACACTTTTCAATATGACTTAAGAATCAAATGAAGTAATGCAAAAGCAGTGTAACATCAGTACATGCCTGGAGACATGTGCAATTACACGTGCAATTGTCCATGCACATGAAAAAGCTACAATATGAGCAGAAGATCACCCATCCTAACATTACTGTTATCTATGTATTCGCACATGCAAACTTCCTACTGTCTGCAAAACTGTCATAATTTGAAGTATGATACTTCTAGCATTTGCAGAGTTTTGATCTGGGATACTGGGATCTTGCATCACATATGCAGCTCCAACTCTTCATAAGCTATTGTACACATGTGAGCAGGGATGTAAATATGGAAAATATATGGTGTGTGACATTTTGGAACTGGGGTTTAGCGGTGTTCTGAGCCACAAGTAGGACCCAGGGGCAGAGCCACAGAAAATTGTTTGAAAATACAGGTGTCTGTAATGAAAATTAAGTACATTCTTTGCCAAAAGCATTTACTTATTTGGGTTCCTCAGGGTGTCAGATAAGCCAATTTTTTTAATTCATGGGATGTGCCAAAGCAAGCTGGACCAAGTGTGACACTGCCAACATCAACTCTCAACAAGTGAGAATTCTGAAAATTTCATTCTTAGACAAATTAATTCATGAATGTTGACATGAAGTACCTGGTGAAATAAAAAGTGTCTCATTCACCATGAGAGGATTGTTGGACATTTTCACAATTTTTGTCTTAGTTTTGCTGACAGTTGAGTATTTGTGTTCGATGTTTCCGATGCCCAATGGCTTTTTCCACCCCTGTATGAGTACACATGCAATTTTATACTTGTGTATAATTTTCAGCATGGCCACTGCTCCTGGATACTCCTGGAATGCAATTTATTCCTGGAAAATTTGAAAACCTCTGGAAGTCATTGTGGTGAAATAAAATTTGGCACTTGAAAGCCCACCAACTTACCCCCCCCCCATTGGAACACAATTTTTGTCGTATTCTGCTAAGGAGTATTTTCTGGCATTTAAAATGTACTTCTAGAAATTTGTTCTGGGAGCAAGCCCCCAGACCCCCAGTTTTCTCAACATTACTTGCACATCCATCCAACGTCTTGGCAGCTAGGCTATATTTGTTAGTCCTCTACTGTGTTGATTCCTTATTTAATTAAAATAGGTAATGTTACTTGTAAAACAGATGCAAAACATAATTGAAATGGTGTGTTTGCCAGTGTTTTATACAGTGTGCTCCTAAAATTTTTTCTGGGGGCAAGTCCCAGACCCCCATTTTACCCCCCCCCACACTTGTTTATTCACCCAACTTGAGGCCATTTACATAGCTTCTACCACAGTTCTATTTTGTTAATTACTACAGCACAAAAAAGCAGCAATATTTTATGACATACTGAAAAGCTTTTTTTGTCTGACACTTGTCAGAGTGTGAAACATGGGATAGCAACCAAAAGGTGAAGCAAAATATCTTGCCAGATTTGGATGCACATGATAGGATGCATCTAGTTGGCCCCAAGAGTGGCCAATTAACACTTATTTGCCATTGTTTACTTTAAGAGTCCCAGTGAGAAAACAAACTTGCTCTGTCTACACAAGACTTGGTTTGAGTCTTGATGTAAATAGATTCCAAAATCCTTAAATGAAAGGATGATCTTGCTTGCCCAATGATCAGAAAATTATCATTTGTTTATGTTTTGATGCTTTCTGGATTTGTAATTAGGAGTTCTATTTGTATTTTGTTTATTCTATGTTCAATTGAAGTAGATGTTTGTGAAAGCTAACTATGACTTACATGATCAGCACCAATTCTTGATCAGGTTCTCCAGAAAATTCCTGGAAAACACATTAGAAAGTCCTGGAAAACTCCTGGAATTTTATTGTAAAATTTAAGTGGCCAGCCAAATTTTTCTCCAGGACATGGACTGGTAGCATGCAATAAAGACACCAATGATCAAAGAAACTTGCTCAAACAATGGAAAAAAACTAGTTTAACAATAAATATAGAGCAATTCTCATTCATTAGTCTAAATTTTGCTCTTGAAAATTAGAAATAAGTGGTGATTGTAATCAATATCTTAGCTTGTGAATGAATTATGGAGAAAAGAAATTGTTCCACAGACCTGTTTGTGGGCTTAATAAGCAGCGCACACATTTATATTCCTCATGTGTGCCATTGTATTCACTGCTTGTCACTGCCTAATTCCACTTTGTTTTTCTGCCTTTGACTGAATACAAGAGTCAAATAGTTAGTTACCAAATCATTGTATGACTAAGTGGCAGTTTTTCAAGAAAAACTAGGGAGGTAGCCAAATATTATCCATGTACATACTGTTTCTATAAAAAAAATGTTTACAGGAAAATTGAGGCCCAGGCAAAAAGTAGTTTCAAAATGTGTATTTTGCCATGGTGAACCAATTCTGTGAAGAATTTGCTGACCGAATGGCACCTGGTGGTATTTTGCCCTCATCCTCTTAGTAGCTACTACTTATGTGACTCAGTCTGTTCAGTTCTGTTTTTTTCAGTCCAGTTCATATCTTTTAAAATTCTACTACATACAGTCACATAAACAAGCTTGTTTGTTTATGTGACTGTATGCAAGTGATACATGGTAAAGAAAATCAAACATAACTAGAAGTAGGTAGATGTAGAGGAATTTCTTGAGGAAGAGCTCTCCAAGTAGTAAGGCTAATCATGGAGAATAGCAGTCAGTAAATAGGTCAATAATACAATCAGTAACAAGCCAGTGAGTAAACCAATGAGAATTTAATTGAGCTTGGCAGGGGTGTATGATTCAGTTAATCAACTATCTAGTTCTACCTGTCATATTTTACATCCTGGTTTAGATTTTGTTTGTATTTTTTAGAATTTGTAACAGATGTATAAAAAAGATGGATCACCACTGTCCATGGTTTGTTCAAGTTGACTTTACTTTTGAGTCTGTTGTTATTTGTAGAAAATTCCAATTCATTGATTATATTAAGGCTGGGGGTCTCTTGGGTAAAGGAATAGTGCAAACACAATTCCTTTACCCAAGAGGCCTCCCAGCCTTAATGTTGTCATTGGCTGTTCAATGCTTGACAATTTTGCTTCAATGTTCTGAAGTGTACCTTGCCAGCTAATGCTAAGACATTGAACTTAGAGGGAATAAACAGAGTGATTGAAATAAATGGGATGGATAGAAAATTTCTCTAATTTCAATAATTTTTGGATGTGTTTCACAAGTCATTTCAACTTTATACGCAATGAAAAACATGGCTCTGTTCCCTTAAATGGAATAACAGACTGAGAATGAATAAATTGGGGGTCTAGAGTGAGAATGTCCTTGGTAGCCTTTAGTTAGTAAATATTTATGAGCAAAGCAGTACCATGCATACCTTATGCACATCAGGGCAAGGGGCTGCTTTCTCCTGTGGTGCACTATGCCATGCCTTTGTGGTGATCATGCCCTTCATTGATGGCAACCAAGAACAGCAGTTTACTGTATATGTTAAATTTGAGCCACAAAGCTGTTTCTAGAAAATTCATTGAACTGATATTGTAATAAAAGGTGATAGTACTGTAAGAACATTTATCTAAAGTCATGTAAACAATGTTGAATTTTTGAACCAATTGAAACCAAATAAACGGTGTTTGATAATCTTCACTAAATTCTTCATAAGTTTTATGATATTTTGATGGCTGGAGTGCACTTTATAAAGTTCCCTGATCTAACTTTTTCAAAAGTCCATTTGTCAAAAAGGGCATTCTTGCCCCCTTGTGCCCTTCCACTAGGGCAGCAGGAGTGAATGTCCTCCACTGCCCCCCTGTTCTGGTCCCCTGGGCAGTAAGTTTATTCTGGACTCATGAGTATCCACATAGAACAATTTTGCCCGCTTACTCTATCTCCTTGCCACTATCATTTTGTCATATGGCCATATCAATTGATATTTGTACAATTTCCCACACATTTTACCAGCATTCAGTTTAGGACCAAACATGAATGAAATTATGAGATGCATATATACTAGTCAATTGTTGTTGCCTTTCAGGATAAATAACTGTGTTGGAGAACAAAATCAGAAATTCTTTATTTTATTTCTGTTTTACACTGGTGAGTTTCATTGGATTCATGAGTTGAGTAGCAATATTTGATAGTAATTTGTACATTGCGGAGTTCTGGTTGGTGAAGAAGAAGTGGGTGCAGCACCCAACTCTGTAAAGTTTCTGGGAATAAGAACATAGAAGAATCATTACTCTGTTTTAAAAGGCTATTTCAGATTTTAAAAGCTATCAAGGAGGTGTTAATTCACAATATATAAGGTATTGGAAATGGGTTGTTTGCTGCAGTGATGTTCAAGTGCTGCGCCAAGGCACACTGTTGTGCTATGAGAGATCTTCAGATGTGCTGTGAGAGATCTTCAGGTGTGCCATGAGAGATTTTCAGGTGTGCCATGCACAATTATCTAATACCGCTTTACAAAAACCAATGTTTATTAGTCATGTTCTGCAAGTTGTTTAGTATCCCTGGTGTAAAGACTGGAAAAAGAACATAATCATGCCACCCCCCCCCCAGTAATTCAGCTAGGCTGCATAAAGAAGAGCTCAAAACTGTGCTTTTCAGTCATTTCTGAACTGACTCTTACCCATTCTAGAATCCTGGAATACCACCATGCATATATTTGACTAATGAAACTAGATTGAGGGATGAAACAGGGCTCTCTTTCCTAAATGAAAATCAATGGAGAAAGCATATTAATTCTATTCTACAAAAGGGTATTTTAGACGATTTGTAGGGAGTTGTCTCAAAAACTTTTTCTGGGGGCAAGCCCCCAATCCCCATTTTCTGCCACACCACCTATCAAAGGCGGCTATTCTTGCACATACTATTTCATTAATTTGTGCAAATTTATAACATGCAGTACTTTCAAAACTCTTTCTGGGCCACTGTAATGAAATTTTCATCCATTTGGCAAAAAGTAGCTGACCAGCCCCTTCCTGTACAGATTGTCATTTTGTACCCTTTTTGGTACGTGGTGAAGCGCAAGATTTTTCAGTGTAAAAAATATGCGGTGGCTCAAAAAAGGCTGAAAAACATTGGTTTACTGGACGTTATCGGTTTCTTTATAGCTGTATGGATTCATTTCAAAGTTTCTTATAAGATTGCATAAATGAAAGAAGCCCCCTAGCTATCAACAGAGCCTCCCTAGTTATCGCTTTACTTATACACAAGTGCCCTTCTCGTATGGTACCAATTTGCCTCCAAAAGTGCATTGAAATGTGCCCACTAATCTGTCCGTAGTTCTATTGCAGAATCAACTACAGAAGATTTGGGAAACACAGAATCTGTAACATGATTAGCATGTTCATTCCTTAACTGCATCATAACATGTTCATGGTGGCTTTTTCTTATGCTACAATTAAAATTTTTTGCTGATAAATTTGCTGTTTAGGTAGTTCCAACAATTTGTCTGATGCAAAACTCCATACTTGTTTGTTGAATTGCAACTTGGCAGCGTAAAGTGCCATGAGCTATGAAGTTAATGTTAGATCAGTTGTTGGGAACCTTTTTGGCTGAGAGAACCATGGAAGCCTCATATTTAAAATGGATTTCCATGAGAGCCACACAATTGGGAATTGGTGTCGCATGGGACCACAAAATCTCCTAATTTGACACAAACTTAGCAATTCGGGCTATATGACAACAGAAGATGACACAAGTGGCAACTTTGGAAAGGCCTTTTTGGAGATACTCGCTGTTTTGCAATGCTTTGAAGAAAGTCTGCTATTATTTTTCTGCGAGCCAGAGAGCCAGATACAGTCTTGAAAAGCGCCACATGGAGCTCATGAGCAATAGGTTCCCGACGGCTGTGTTAAATTATCAAAGATGCGATAAATTTTACGGATCCCATCCACCTTTGCCATAAATCTGCTGTGTTCCGAGTTCGAATTTTGTGAGCAATATTCAATGAACATACAATCCATTCTTTGTAATTGTTGAATCTTGTGAGAACGCAAGAGTTTAGTTACAGCGATATTCACGTATTTATGTTTTCAAATAATTTATTACCGGAAATTTTTCTTTGACATTATGCTCAAGAGTTTTTGCATGACAAGCTTTAGAGTCGATAAACTTGAATGATGTTTTTTAACTGTTGCAATTGGGTCCTCACAAAAGATAGGCCAATATGCACCGAACTATCTTTTTTCTTTGCTACAGCACGAAAAAGCGGCAAAATTCTTTTGGCATACTGAAAGCTTGTTTTCGTCCGACACTCGTCAGAGTATGAAACGTCAGATAGTGACCGAAAGGTTGACCTAAATATATAGCCAGGTGCGGTTACATGTCATAGGATGCGTCTAATTGGCCCCATGAGTGGCCAGTTAGGACCTATGAACCATTGTTTACTTTTGGAGTCCTAATGAAAAAAAGAACTCTTTTTTGTCTACACAAGATTGGGTTTTGATTCTTTATGTAAACAGATTCCAGAACACTTATATGAAAGGATGATCTTGCTTGCCCAATGATCCACAAATTATCATCTGTATATGTTCTGGCGCTTTCTGGATTTGTAAGAAGATGTTGTCTTATGGCCTACTCACAATAAATTTTATAATTGTTGTTTTTACACATACGAGGTGGCGGTTCTCTTACTGTACTGCTTTTCTTCTTGATGCTCGTGGGAACATGTTGCTCTATTCTGTCTGCTAGCCTCTGCGTTCAGTATGTCAAAAGAATGTTGCCGCTTTTTCCTACTGTAGTAAAGTTTTGTAGTACCAACAGACAATTTACATATCTTTTTTCTCAACAGCTGTTGCTAGCGTTTATGGCTTACTTCTTGGGATTTATTCTTTATTGCAAAAATGCATTAAATGCAATGAGCATTATGAAGTTGGAACAAGAGTGTAAGTTTCATTTTTTTTATTTCATTTTGCAAGTCAATACTTAAGCTTTTTTTTCTTGGCTGCTCTATTCGTGGTGTGAACACCTCTGTTGAAAAAGGAAGCAAGTTTTTTGTCTGCATAATGAAAGCAACGGACTGGTTAGTCTTTGTTTCTTGAGCTCTACCGTTAGTTAGTAGCATAAATGCCACAATAGATTTTGTAGCATAAAGAAGGGTATCCAGTTTAAAGTGCTCAAGCCAGCACCCAGTCGTCAGAGGCACCATCCAAGGTGCATAAATCAAGGTGAAAGTCTGAGAATAGTGGCGCAATGCAGTTTAGGGGACCTTAGTTCAAAAGCTTAGGGTCACTGACCAAATGTAACAGGACTGGTAACATGCTTAATTAACATAATAAACCACGTGATTAACTGTATATAACTGTAGATAGAGATTGATTTAAGAGTTGGATTCTATGCAATTATAATGAATGGTCGTTTATTCTCGATCCCGTTCTACGACACGAAACACCCATTACACCTGGTGGAGAACCCGGGCAGAGAAGGTGGGGTGGTATCAGCAGGATTAGATGCAACATTTTCTTTGCTTAATAACAATGAATGAAAAGACTTACATCCTCAACCATAAAGACATTCAATCTCGAAAAGGCCATTCCAAAACCCTTGCTACATAAGGATCGCATCGTACTTATTCCCTAAGGACCCTGAAAGTCTCCGTGACGCCACTTTCTGAGAACTTAAGTGAGACTTTCTTCATAAAGTAGCATGTTTCACTGTTTTTACCTGAGTGTACCTCCAACCTTAGTGACCAGGCCCCTCCACTGTGAAAGTGTTTTGACGCCCCTCAGGTTAAGAATTATGTAGTATCATAAGCAAAAGCTAGTATCTCTTCTAGAGACTGATATCCTAATTCGAAAAATCATATAGTATTGTACGAATTCTGTTTCTATAGCGAAACCTTACGTCAACATCAGATTGAAAGTCTGTTTTTATTGCAAAATTTGTGGTTAAAGTAGAATTATTTTCTTTCATTTTAAATCAAATTTGTATTGTAAATTTCATTGTAAATTGTTAAAGAGGGTTGCTCTTCAGTTTTACCTGATTTTCAAGAGGTCCTCCGCTCAAAGCTTTTAAATTAAAAGTTACCTCACAACTGAAGTAAATAAATACATAACCTTATTAAAATTTCAAATTAAAATACAAAGTAAAGAAGTTGATGTAATTTTATTAAGTAGCAATGTAAAATAAATGAGGTGATAATTAAATATAAACAACATCCTTTTTTCAAGTGTGTTTACACATAAATGCTTCGCAGAACTAGATAAAGCTATTTCATATTGGGTGCCGGGCTCATTGGGCGTAATTTCTCTTAATAAATAATGTAAATAAATAATTTTTAGATTATTCTTAGTTTGACAAAGCAAAATAATTCGATTGCTCTAGGTTAGCCCGGCATACAATATAGAGCAAGCCTGAGTATTTATTAGTAAAAGTCATTTATCTGCATACATGTGTATTTTTGTAGGTGCGTCCTTATTTTTGTCGTGTTATGAGTTAGTCATGTTAATGGCCACGAAGTTGTCATGTTATCTTGCATTCCGTGGTATCGTCCTTGTAGTATAGTCAAGTTAGTTGTATGTAGTATAGTAAGTATTGCGTAATCGTAGAAATTTATATTGAATAGAAAAAAGATAAAGCTGTTTTTCGTTTCACAGTTGCTTAGTCTGAGCTGTTGTTGCTGTTAGTGGCAGTTTTAAGAATTTTAAGAAACATCTAAGAAATAACTGAGATTTGGTTTCACTGAATCTTAGGAAAAACTCTTGCTTATTTTCTTTCAAGTATTGTTGTATTATTATATTATACTATTCTATTCTTATGTTGAAACCTTTGCCAGTTTAGGGACTTCTCATTGTTTACTGAGGTGTTGGTACCGAGGATAAATGACCTCTTGACCAAAAAGTCATCTTATCCAACTATAGGATTGTACCACAATGTATTTGCACAGCCTTATTCTATCAAAAGATTTCTGTCACCCAACCAGCTCCCCTTCATTACCAACCCAAGCTTGCAAGTGGGAATTTTCGAGGGCAGGGGTTCAATCCAAGAAATGGGTACACTACAATTTTTTAAAGAAGATACAGTCGCCACATACTGTTTTGCAGATTCATAAGTGGAGGAATTACTCTGGGAGGTTTACTAATGTCGTTGCTTCTGAAAGTTAATGATTCTTATTCCTATTTGTTATCATGGGAGAGAAGGAATAATGGGGGGTTGGATAAAAACTCCCGGAAACTTTTTTGGGATCACGCCTTTTCCATGTTTGCGAAACGCCCTTTTTGAATAGAGAGGGCACTGCAAAAAGGTCACTTTTGTTCTTTTGCTGAAAAGGGCGGGAGTCTAGACCCTCAGGACCCCTAGTTGCACACCTGCAACCCCTCTGTAAATAATAGACGGTCCATTAATCCGTACCAATAAGCCTTTTGTTATCTTGTGTTCTTTTCGTTCACAGATTTCATGTGGTTGTTCTACTAGTCATCTGCTGCCTGTTTGCCTTGTTTGTTTTGTGTATTATGTATGATCAGGTGAGACATGCTCATTTGCAACCTAAATTATGATTTGGTGATGAGGATATAATTAGACGATAATAATTTAAGTGCACGATGCGGAGGCGGATACGTTTAAGGCATATAGTAGTGCTTTGGAACTCAGTTTCGCCACAGTGGAGCACACGAAAAACGTCTGGAGCACCTCAAACTTGAACAATTCGCTCCTAAATTTGCTAAGGAATGTCCAATTTACAAGATTTTAGTGCACTAGGCCCACTGTGCAGAGATGCAACTTGGTAGAATCTCCAGTAGTGGTGGCTGTTAGTGGGGGGGAGGGAAGAATTGGGAGAGAGAATCCCTAGTAACCACTAGATATCATCCAATCGGAAATTTTATGGCAAATTTAGTTGACCAGAGCTGCTCATTGGATACTGAGCTGCTTTTAGAGTTTTCGCCAACTTCAGCACTGGTGCCTCACAAATTGTTCTTAAAAAGCTGTCTCTGACCTCCTGTAGAAGTTTGTAAAACTTTTCATATTTCTGTTGTTTTAAGCAAGTCATACTTCAGATGTTATGCCTAAAGCATATTCCCCATATAAATTTGTCATCTCGTTCTTGGTATATATTCCCCAAATATAACCTATGTTGTTTTAGAATTTTTCTTCGTTCATTCTTGTTTATCTAAATTATTGTTTGAGAATAAACTCGAAACGATTGAAATTGAAGCGTTAATAACGTACTGGCGAAATTATAACGCATAGAGAAGCGAAACATTGTTTTTCATCAATTCACTGATGTAGGAGCTAGGGGCACAGGGTCATGTACCCCCTTCCCATTTTTCACAAAGTTTGCTTGTGATAGTGTCCCTGATTGATTGTACCCCCTACTTTTTGGATGTTTCCTACGTCCTTTTTGTAAATATTGTTATTCTTATTCAGCACTGCAACATTAAGGTACTGATAGTATGAAATAGGTATTTATCTTTAATATGTTGCTAAATTCTGGGATATATTTGTCAGATTTTTCACAAATTTCTCTGTTGTATTTCGTGTTTTTAAATTTAGATTTATTCTATTTGCAACGACTTAACTTTGGTCGAACAAGTTCAAAAAGCCGACAGATCAGTTCAGAAACCAGGAATTGCGTTGTTCAAAGAAATATTTGGAAGAGGTAGACCATTCTTTCATCATTCTTTTGATGTGGTTTATTTATGAGATCAAGTGTATAACCTGTACGTTCTTTGCAGCCGCATTTACTGACTGTAAACCAATGGCCCTTCATAGACTATAGGAATATGTCTTGCAGCAGGAAGGCGGTAAGAAGTGAAGAACTACTAGTTCTTGCGTAGACTATGATAATTTAAGATATGTTGAAGAAGTACACATAATATGGGATGAAAACGCGAGAAGGAAATAAAGAGTTTTAAAAGCATCTATTTTTGTGGCATCACACTTTAGTACTCTATAACCACATATTTTCCATCCATTGTTTGCATTTGTCATTTTTGTTTGAAATTAAGTCCCTTCCAGTCACCCACTGAATCTTAAGCTGTTTATCGGTGCTTATTGGATTACCACAGTAGTTTTAAGTACCATTCTGGATATCAAACAATTGGCACAACTTTTTTGAAATTTTTTCTGCTCTAACCTTGATTGCCGCTTTCTAGGACATGATTGAGAGGATTAATCTTTTTCCCGTATAGTATTTATGAATAGAAAACAAAAAACAATAGACAAGCAAGTTATATGACTGGCTAGGCATATTGAAACAGCATGCCTGAGTTGACGGCTTAAAGAGCTGCACTTAGAGCTACAATCCTCTTAAGTTCCTTTTGACTTAGCACTTATGCATTAGCACCTGTTTTTTCACTTCTAGGATCAAAGTTATTGTGGCTTCTGCCTTGCAGTAACCCTCCTCTTGCTACGCATACAGACTATTCTGTGTAGGAAGCTAGCACGCTTGAAGTCGATGCAAAGTATGATTTACAGACGGGACTATTGTGTGTATCATACTGTATCATCTCCTATAGTTTCTCAATACGATAGAGTTAAACCAGGGGTGTTCAAGATTTCGTTTAGCCCGGGCAATATGCAGAAAAGTGTGTAAGAGGACACACAACAACTTTGACTTTAAATATTGGATGAATTTTGTCTCACCTATTTGATGTCGACAACATTGCTTTTATTGAGAGTAGTAATGCCGTGCTTTGGATTTAGTATTATTAGGTATGATCTTAGCGTAGAAGTAAACAATATTCATATATTTATAATTAACAACTAATTTTTCGGATTTTCATGTGAACTAGCAAACACTGGAAGGTGGGCCACTGTTGTCCCGTGGGTCTTAGTTTGTAGACCCATTAAATGATATAATACAAAAGCACAACGTTGGCTGTGAATCTTCACATGTTTTGATTATTCTTGATCTATTTTCATTTATGTTTTTGTTCAAGATTTCCTCAAGATTATCCTAAGTAACCCGAGACACTTATTGCAAATCAAAAGTACTTTTGTGCTTCTTTAAGCCTACCTAGTTCTACCATCTGACAATAGAATTGTATAAGGCCATCTCGCTATAGCATAAGGCCTGACAATACGTACTAGGTGAAGGTAGAGGGTAGATGACGCAAGAACACAAGGGTATATAGTACGTATGTGGTTAATTGTAGTGATATTTTGAAGGTAGAAGGTGGTTACATAATGCCAAATAACGTCCAGTTGAAATAGCATTTGAAGATTGTCGAGGAGGCGAATGAGCTACTGAGGGAGTCAAACAAGAGGAATCCACGAGTAATCAGAAGTGGAGAATCAGTTTAGCCAGTAAAGTAAATCAAATTTAGAAGCGACACTGAAGCAACCTCGTTATAATGCTATTGAGTAGAAGATCGCATTTACTTACTTACCACCTCTTGAATGCCTTTGGAATTATCAGCCTCTTTCCTCCCATGATATCAACTTCCCACTCCATTGATATCTCCCTGTAGTTACTTTGCAGCTTTGCCAATGTATATAACAGAATTTGTTTTCCTTTATCTGCCTTATATCGAGGGGCAAATCGCTCGGAAAAGTGCACCAGATTTTTGAGATTTCCAGATTTTTCAAAGAATTGAAAGATGTTGTTCTCAAAGATTTTCTGGATTTTTAAGTTTTTTGGGATTTTTCAAATTTCATATAGAGTTTCAACATGTTCAGAAGATAATTGTGGCAATTTAAAGATTTTTTGAAGATATTTAAAGCCTTTCAGCTGTTTTACAAGTTTCATAGATTTTTTAAAATTATTGAGACTAAACATTTTCCAAGATTTTCCACATATTTTAGAGACTTTTGCAAATCTCTAAAATATGTGTAAAAATTGATTTACCCCTCTGGTTGTATCGCTTGTCAAAATGAGATATATTTATTTTGAATTAATATTATTTATTTTTAGATATAGTGATGAACGAAAGTTGCTTTGTGAGTGAAGTATACTCCCGACAACTGGGACTCCCAAGGGGAATCTGCAAGCAGATCCAGTTGGTGGGAGTCCTAGTAAAGCGGGCTCTCGATAACGTACAGTTGTAGTCCCCACTTAAGCGAAGACGGATCTTGTAGGTTGTCATATGTCACCGCATACCTTCTTGGCCATTTTGGAATGTCCATTTATAATGGTCATGTAGGCATCTGTACGCCAAAAGCATTTTCTCTTCACCGTACATATAAAGTTTTATGAAAGCATTAAGTTTCGTGTGAGGAATCATATTTCAGCAAATCAGCGCTTCATTCAAAGCACTAATTATGTAAAATATTGGCCTCAGTACCAGTTATGCGGAACAAAGTTGCTGCTGGGACCCTACAATTTAATCCCACTTAGCAGGAGCCCTAGTTATCCGGGGTCCCGGCTATCGAGAGTACACTGTACATTTTTAGTGTTGTGTATTAGACGCATTCCGTAAAATTATAAATATAGGCCCCCTGTAAACTAGCCCAAATATCCCCCGAATATAGGTCAAGGACTTACATGTGAGATTCTTTGTGTATAATTAGGATAGTTAATGGTTATGGATAGAGCATATATAGAGCATCTGCATTTGTTTTAGACTACCAGAAAATGCTTACGTACTTCTAAAGCCGTGTTTTTTCAACCGGGGTTCCCCAGAACCCTAGGGTTCCGCCAGCACATTCCAAGGGTTCCGCCAGAAGTTATAAACATGCTACGATCGACAGTTTGTTTTAACTCTACTGTGCAGATATGTGAACAGGGGTTCCTCGAGCTACTGGAATACATCCTTGGGGTTCCTCTTCACCTAAAAGGCTGAAAACCACTGCTCTATAAGCCTATGGCTAACATTTGGGATTTTACCGTATATGAAAAGTAAATGTCAAATATATGCTTGTTATTGTCGTATTTGACACCTTTGCAAAGTAATCTGCATAAAGTAGCAAATTTTCCACCTTTATTTAGCAAAATTTGTTATCATCTTGATATCTGTCCAGTTTTTGTCCAAAGAATAAATTCCAATAGGTAAGTTTCCAAAAGTAAATGCCAAATGCAAATCTCAAGCTGCAAATGGATGACCATATTACAGAACTTCTTTCAAAAGGCCTAGCAGCCTGTTATTACGCCTGCATGGTTGCTTCAAGCGAATTAGGTTGCCGCAAATAATATTCCCTTGTCTTGTTCCCATTGTTGTCCAATGCTATACTATTGATTTTAGATTTTCGTTGTCGTTACTCTTATCTGTCAGTGCAATCACTTAGTCTTTAACTCCGAAAGGTTTCACAACTGTACGACTCAATTTGTTTTGCTGCTCAGACCATCGAGCGCCCTTAAGTAGTTAACGATACAGTTGTGTGCATTTCATTTTCATTTTGAAATTTTGTACGGAGTGGAGCCTTTCATCAAAGATGATGTCTTTCAAGGGTCCCTGCATCTAAAACACAATACCAACAATAATATGAAAAAGTTAAAAACTTAAATATAAATATTTAAGCAAAATTAGATTGACATAATAGGATAATGAATAGGAATTAAAAGTTGAAAATACAATAGAAGCTCAGTAGGAACTAAAATAAAGTTCTTTGCTTGTCGTTACTTAATGGCTCATTTCATAGCGAAAAGATAATACCACTGCTTACTACTTTCACTACCTGGGTCTGCTCCTGTGGTACCAAACAGGCCTCTCTCCGTAAGGTGCAAAGGCAAGCGCACCAGGACACGCACCTCAATTATTTGAGTTTTGCGTGTCAACACGTGCCTCGTTATGAAAAATTAACCAGATCACTCTACATGACAATTGCATCGGTTGCCTCGACAGTAGCGGTTATACGGGGGGCAGAGGGTGCCACGGCCCCCCAGACATTTTCTTGGCCCCTTCGTTGCCCCCACTTTTCTTGAAAGGTATAGATATTTTGAATATACTGCTTACTGCAAGTACTTGCGAATTACGAAGATGTACAATGAATGAACATGATGCTTCTAAACTGCTACTGTACTTTAACTTAAGCAAAATACCTCTCTAGCTTTCTTTGCCTTTTGGTTATTCATGTAAGCAACAACATATAGAAATTTCTAAATGTTGATGGAGATCTTACATTTATATTCCCGCTCTGTTATCGTCCTGTACTCTTATTTCTCTGTCATGTTGCCTGCTCTCCTTCATTTATGCTCTTTCATTTACATAGCTTATTAGTGTATAAAGGAAAAACCTCTGTGCACAAAAAGGGGTTTTCTTAGATTAAAAAAAGTATAGTCAAAAAAATTTTTTCTGGATACTTCGCCCCCAGACCCCCTTTCTTCTACCTTACGGTCCGGAGCCATGCCCCCGGATTTTTCCGGCTAGAACCGCCCCTGTGCCTCGATGCAAAATGCCTGCCACGAGGTGCACGAATGGTCACGCGCCTGCTAAAATCTGTATTGAGAGGCCCGGCACCACACCAACCATGGACGTATGAACCTCACAAATTTGTATGTGAAATCAGGGTCGGATCCAGACGGTCGCGAACAAATTGTACAAGTCACTCAACTTCCTGATTGGTAAATCTAACATGGAGCAAAGTGTAGAACAAAAATTTGTTATAATGATTGAGTTCTCACTATTCCTCATAGGCAGTGACGCTTTGACACCCTCTCGAAGACCCCCACAGTTCTTTAAAAAGGAATTCATGAAAGTAGGCCACTGTTCTCAGTTAGCATGTGGACAATATTTGTAGGATTCGGGTTCTTCCAATTATCTTTGAGGCCGTCAAGTTGTTGGTCGATTGATGCTTCTACCGTGGCCGTAAGTCAGTTGATGCGATGAATGGTCTTTATTTCCTTCACAGTTGTTGTCATCGGTACCTCAAAAACTCTCAGGTAGATTGCAAGTAGGATTTTTAAGAACTACTTGCGCTTGCTTGCACTTGCTTGCGCTTGCTTGCACCTGCTTGCACTTGCTTGCGCTTGCTTGCACCTGCTTGCACTTGCTTGCACTGGCTTTGACTGACTTACGGCCATGGCAAAAACATCAAGCGACCACAGAACTACTGCTTCACGGCTTCCAAGATAAAAGCTCAATAAGCCGTTTGCAGTACATGCAATCGAATGAGATTGAGGTTTTATTCGATATATATTCACTTCTAACGATGTAAAAAATTATGTTAAGAAGCGAATTGCATGAAATCCAATCTAATAAGACTAGAATATGAATTCCAAGGCCATATCTACACGTGGATGGCCTAAATGAACTCCATTCCGTATAAAAGTTTGCAGGGGAGATGCTACTGGGGGTGTGGGGGATGACACCCCTCCCACAGACTGAAAATCGTGAATTTACTCGGCAGATTTGAGATTCTCAGCTGTTCACTCGGTAGATTGTTTAGATGAGATTTACCTTAAGTATGGCACACCAGTCATATTTAGGTTACAAAGAAGATATAAATTTACGTTATTTGTGAGGCGTATCGATCTCGTGCAGGCGCATCTAGGAGACACTCTAATATGATACTTTTCCTTTTTGAAACACACGCAAACATTAGCAGTTTTCTCTATAAATTGATATTAGAAAAGTATTCTGCAGCTAAAAGTAAATAGCCATGGAGTTGGGGACCAAGCTTTCTAAGAGTATCAGAATTTGGCTCAGAACATATTTCCATTACTTTAGCATTTGCCTGAGCACTCACTTCCACTAAAAGATCTCTGAAAAAGATCGGAGTTTTGAGCTTCTTCAAATTTGTGCAATGTAGATCGGAGAGTGGGATCCTATTTTCAACTCCAAGATAAGGATCAATGAAAAAAACATGCTTTCCTACTACCCAGAAGGGTATTTTCTGACGTTCTAGAGAGAGTTGTTTTAGAAAATTTTTCTGGGGACAAGCCCCCAAACCCCCAAGTTTCGCTCAACGAAGTGGACATTTGCTATATATTTTTTCAAACATTTTCGCGCTTTTCTGATTAGACCCACTCACGATAAGACTTCTACTTTCATGATCAAAGTTTTGTGTCTTCGTGCAATATAGATTGGAGCCTCCAATCTATATTGCACGAAGACACACAAACTTCATGATGGAGTCATACTTCCCATCCCAGAATGGAGATCAATGATAAAACGATTTCCTTCTACGCAAAAGGGCATTTTCTGATGTTCTAGAGCAAGTAATGTTAGAAAAAGTTTTCTGGAGGCAAACTCCCAAACCCCCAAATGTCTCTCTGAGACAAGAATAACTTCATACGTGAAAAGTCCTTTTCTATCGATGACCTACATCTGAAAACGTTCAGTTTATAGTATCTGAAAAGAAATTAAACAACCTAATTTTATAACATTTGAGTTCAAATTTCTTACTCGGCAGCTCGAGGCCTAACACCCTCCCACTATGAATTTTTTCTAGCACCGCCCCTGAAAGTTTGTACCAGTAAGGAAGGCATTTATTTTACTTTACAAAGTAAGAAATTACTATACTAAGTGATAATTCATTTCATCGATTTATAAGGTGCTTGTCATTTAGGTTGTTCAGGGCACTTTAGATTGATTTTCCCCCTATTTTAATTGATGATGATGATGGTTTGATAGGAAAATTGTTCATTTTGACTGCAAACAGTCCAAAACTGAAAATCTCAGCAGTTTATACTTGCGTTTTGTTGATCTGTTTGTTGTTAAAGCGTCAAGAACGAAAAGGATGTGGCAAACCAAACCACGCTCTTTTGGATAATTTGCGACAGTCAGATTCATCTCTGGATCAGCCCCTATTTGAAATACCCCGTACAGCTTACAGAGTTGCCCTTTTTTGCTTGTGAGGGTGCCCCCTGAAGATGTGTGCCCCCATGGTTTGAATGCTTCTTACGTCCATGGCATCAAACGTGATTTCTGTAGTTTCAAGGCGTTCCAGTTTGTTTTCGCCTTAAAATACACTTTTTCCATAACTTGAAAAGACAATTCTCTCTCCATTCCAATGTTTGATCAGAACTTGAAGGAATAGACGGAGGTGGCGATTTTTCTGTCATCTGGCAGGGAATTTCATTGGCTGCTATTTGGGAATGACAATCTCAATGCCACAAGTAGTCTGAGATGACTCAAACAAGTTCATCGATCTTAAATAATAACTGTTTCCTTTGTGTGTAATATGTCCCTTAAAAAGAGGGATTCTATCGTGTTTCGGTGCTGCAAATGGTGCATTACTTCCTCTTTGTAGCAATATTCACAGTTGACCAGAGTCCAGAAAACAACTTGACCCTACGATCTCAGGTCACTTAGGAATGTTTGGCAAAGACGGGAAAACTTAGGAACAAAAGTTTTTGCCCAAAAAGATATAAAAACTAAAGGAAAAGGGCAGAAATCATGATAATGATAAGGTATGGAACAATTTATTCATTTCAATATGACTCAAAGAAAGGTGGAATAGTAACTATACTTGCATATCTTCTGAGTAAAACATCAAGTATCTCAATGAAAAGCCTTCTTTTCATATAGCCTCAGCAAAGGTTGGCATGCGTAGAGATTCATCGCTGCGGTAAATCCTCGAATAAGTCCCAGGGGGCTTATTTGCAAAAGTGAGTTTTTGGGTGGGAACTTATGTCGGGGGGGGCTTATTTTAAACCTTGACATTTTCCTCGAAGGTTGACATAAAAAACGAAAATTTTTTCAATAGAAATTACAAAAAAGGCCATTTCACAAACGAAATTTATCAGTCAATAACGATCTCTTCACTATCACAACGAATGTCGAGTTTCCTTCCGCTTGCTTGCTTCCAGTCAAAGGAAGTAATACTGTATAGCTATTGTCCTGTGGATGATTCCTTGGAATAAGACATTATCTGCAATTATGTTTCCCTCGAATAGGTCCCATGGGGCTTTTTCGAGAGGGGTTTATACCCACATTTTGCTAACATGGCGGGAGGTCGTTATAAAATGCTATGAGGAGCAAAAAGTTTCAAAAAGTGCAATATTCCTCAAACCGAGTAGCATAACTAGAAATTTTTTATGGATTAGCTAGTATATTATCTCTTCTAAATCAAGATAATGGTTTCATGTTTTCGAACTATTGAAATGAACATTTTGAGGAAATCTTGAAAAAGCATAAACCGGCTTTATCATTAGCAAAATTCCACATCTCCGAATATTCAAATAAAGTAGATAAAATCATTGAGATAGGTACTGAATAGCATGGGCCCTAGTACTGAACCCTGAGAGACTCCAGTTGTGATTTCTACCGAGCAGCCACAATCATGTGCATTCATCTTAGCAATAAGAAGCACAAGGGTCACCAAACTTTTGCATCAGGTTCAGGAAACTGAGCTCTTGCACAGGCTGTTTACCAAATCAGGGAATAATCAGAAAAATGCGTTTTGCCTAAAAATATCCGGGAAAACTCGGAGATTTCGAAAAGCGCTAAAGACAGTCAACAAAATATGAGGGGATTTGCTTGTCTTTACTGCTTCAATAATTCGATTTGGCTATTTGCTGAAAAATTAGGAAGAAAAATATTCTGAAAATAGTGAAATTCTTGGCTTCTGTTTCTTGCAAACTTATAGCACAATTCCTTGCTCAAATAGGCCAAGTTCGCTTAAACAGACTTTCATTGTGATAAATTTAGTGCGTGGTACCTATTTTGAACCGGGGAAAACAGGATAGAATTCATAATCTGAAAATGACTTCTCTGATTTGGCAGACAGACACCCTGTTTGTATTACGCGTGGCCACTACTTGTCAGACATTTTGAGAACTTAACCAACTCATTAAAAATATCTTGTCCTATACCCCACACGGGGCGCTGATGGCCTCCTTACTTACTCACAAATCTTCGAAGTTACCTTACACCGAAGCCCTAGAGACCACAATGTTTACATTCGTTGATTACGTCACCATGCTGTGGTCTATTGAGTTCTTGCAATTGCATTGGAGGACTTTTTAGAACGAAGCATTGCAGAACAATGTGAGACAGGAAAAAGCGTTAAATATACTACAATGGTGATGAATTGCCATATTTTAATTAATATGTTGCTATATTTTAGTTAAAGTTTGCTATTTTCGGATGCAATTTAGGAAAAATGCTTTGAAAGTGGGGGAGCGTGCAAGTTTCTACCCCCCGTTGTTCTCTTACCGCACTACGCAAACAGCCAGCATCGTAAAAAAGAAGGAGTTAGATACTTCATCGCTGATTTATTGAGAGTTTTAGCGAGGTCAGAAGTAAACCACCACAGATATATTGATTTACTGAATGCTATTTATCCTTTTGGTGACTTAATTGATCTGGTTGTCTTGGTAGTAATTTGCCTAGTAAACAAAGTGCATACCCGTAATAACAAAATGGCCGCCATAGTTTTGCGGAATGATGTGTAGTGGACATTAGTCAAGATTCAAGATTGCATAGATTGCGAGGAAAAGAAGTTCCTAAGAATATTGCCATTTTGCAGATGGGAAGGTAGTGTAATTCTGAAAGTATGGATTTATTTCTATTCCGCAATCTATAGGAACTTGCAATACAAGCTAATTTCCAATATACTCGTTGGTTACCTATGTGGACCTTCATATGAACCTATCAGAAATGGAAATGGGTGAAAATGTTGCAGTTCATTCGGAAAAACATCTACAGTATTTGCTAGAGCAAAACGTAGTTGAAGGAGATAGTAATAATCCAGGCGTTGAACATGGAGGAATGAGGCATAATGACCCTTATTTATCAGAAGTGCCAACATCCCGGCCCTATAAAAGCGTTGATATATTGCAAATGGGAGAAGGAAATGATTTTGACTTGGAATGGCATGATGAGGATGGCAAGGGCAGCAATATAAGGTTTGTTAATCAACTTGAGAGCCAACGAGCTGAGGCAACGAAAGAAACAGGGGATGAGAATATGGTCTTAAACGAAGAGAGTTTTCAATATGACAGCAATGTTTATTCAAACGTACAAACAGTTGGGCCACAACAAAAAGTTGCCCACATTAGCTCTGGAAGTTCAATTGTTCTTGATTCACTTGATATGACTGGAGTTGATCCGAGTTTTGAGACCAATGAGGATGAAATAGTAGGTAATAGAGAAAATCTTATTGAATTATCTGATAGTATAGATGACACAGGAGGCATACAGCCAGAGGGACAAGAAAACAATCAATTTGAAGATGAAATGAAAATAGCAAATGAGAAAAGCAAGCGACAAGCAAAGTTAGAATCAAACATTTCAATGAAAAAGTCAAGAGGATTAAAGGCTGGTTTTACATACAGAGAGCCAGAACCAAAATTCATTGTAAGAAATAAAGTTGAACTTGGAAAGAAAACTCAAGGGTCCTACAGTCAAAAGTTTTTGGAGAGGAAAAGTGAAGTTAGTGGCAACACTTATAAGCAACTACAACTGAAGGATGAAATTGCCCATGTAGACGACAGTAATAAGGGTGATTTGAAACAACAACCAATGCAAGATGTTTTGATGACTGGCAGTATTGGTAGTGCAGGAAGGAATAATGCTGTAAGCCAACCAATGGAGATTAAAAGACATGCTAATACAAATATTGATATTCCTGTATTGGATGAGATGATACGAGAAGAAGAGCAAACTCTGAAGAACCATATATTTGATATTTCATTCCAAGACATGCAGAGCAACCCCTTTGTGGTGGAAGCACCAGTTGCACTTGACTTTTCAGCAAAATTTAAAGCACAAAGCTTAGCAGAACCTAATGTTACATTAGCCACAAAGAAATCTATGGGGAATTTTAGTTATATTCCAAAGAAAGAGGATAGTATAAAATCTCAAACATATGCTCAGTTACATTCCATTTCTGCTGATAAGCATAGTCAAAAGCAAACAGAATCTCCTTTGAGTTATGCTGGACAACATTTAGAAAAAAAGAGGAAGCAAGTATCGTACAAGAAATACAGTCTTAAAGATTATGCAGATTTGAACAAAGAAATTGTCCTGCAAAGATCACTAGGACCAGACACATCATCTGAAGATTATCTACAGAAGGTACAAAATTATTCTTCATGTTGGAATTTTTGCATTTTCTCTCATGTCTAATGTCTTGGGTGTAAGTGAGCTTTTGAAATTTGTAGAATATTCTTTACTGGTGACATCAACAAAAGTTATGTTGGAAAAGACACATACCTAGCTGTACAAGTACAGCTAGATAGATCTGTTTTTTCCTCAGAACTTTTTACTAAACCTCATAGTGACTAACAGAATACTTCAAACTGCATTTCAAAAGCAACTCTGTGTATAGTGTTGGTTTGAAATACAATTTGAAATATTCTGTTAGTTAATGGAAGGTTTAGTTTTTATATTTAATACTGTCTGATAGAGTATTTTTCATTATTCTCATATTTTAAATACATTTTTGTAATTGTTCTTTTTTTATTTTCTTTGATGTTTTGAATATATAGGAGACTTGTAAATTATACACTGCTTCCTTAATATAGTGATGTGTATCATTATATACTTAAAATATATTATAATCATGAGGTTTCAGAAAAATATTTTTGTGGGTGTGTACCGTGTATA
>WIPJ01001033.1:88713-99914 GCA_018155075.1 Cassiopea andromeda
TTGCGCATGTGTATTTTACTGTTCTTCGTTAGTATGTATTTATAAATTTTTGTTCATAATTTGAGGTATAAAGGGCTGCTTTTGGGGGTATCAAAAGCTCTTTGGGACGCACAATTTTATCTGTCATCCAAGCATAGTGGGGCAGATTTCAAATTTTATCGAATTTCTGGCCCCCCCACTCAAATCCTCGTGCCGCGACCCCTGATATAACATTTATACTAAACGCAATCCGTATTTCCAATAGGCCACAGGCAAAAAGTCAACCTCATATTAGGAAACCGTGAAAGTTGTGTTCAAACAGGGGCGGTGCCACGGGGGTGTGGGGTGCGACACGCCCTACAGACTGAAAATCATGAATTTACTCGGCAGATTTGAGATTTTCAGCAGTCTACTCGGCAGACAAAATACCTTTCCCACCGTGTTTTGTGTGGCCAACATCAAGGCCACAGTTGCTAGAGAAAGACACTATATTTGCTTAGGTAGCAAGGGAGACGTAAATTTACGCAATTCATGAGGTGTATCAATCTCCGTACATGGACGTGCAGGCGCATTTAGGAAATACTCTGGCGCGCTTCTTTTCTTTTTCGACACACAGCTTTCTTCACAGATTGATGACGGAATAGCATTCTGCAGCTGAAAGCTAGTAGCCAGGAGGCTGGCTTCTTGGAGTAGCAAATTTGGCTCAGTCCATCACTTTTGCATTTGCCTCAGTAGATTCTCTCAAGGTAAGGTTTATTTTTTCAAAAATCAAACTTTTGAGTTTTTCAAATTCGTGCAACACAGATTGGAAGGTAGGATGACATGTTCCATCCCGGAATTAGGATCAATCGTATAAACAAATTTTCCTACCACCAAAAGGGGCATTTTCTCACGTTCAAGAGAGAGCGATCTAAAAAGTTTTTCTGGGGGCAAGCACCCAGACCCCAAGTGTCTCTCAGAGACGTTGATGCCTTGGTACGTGAAAAGTGCTTCTCTATCGATGACCTACATTTGAAAAACAGTTGGTTATACAGGCCAACTAAGGGGCCCTGGAGGTCTAGACTCCTGCCATTTTCAACATAAGAATAAAAGTGTCTTTTTTTGAGTGCTCTCTCTTTTCAAAAAGGGCGCTTTCCTAACATGGAAAAGGCTTGAGCAAAAGCATTTTCTGGGGGCTTCGCCCACGGCTCCCATTTTCTCTTTCCTACCGTGATAAGAAATTGCAATAAGAATCACTTCCTTTCAGATGCACTGATATCAGTAAACCTCCTACAGTATTTCATCCACTTAAGAATTTGAAAAAGGCATTCAAAGGCCATATCTTCTTCAACAAATTTTAGTGTTAGTTCGACCCCTGCCCTCCAGAATTGCTAGTTGTGCGTCTTATATAATTTGAAAAATGATTTGAAAACAGCTTTGGTTTATAACATTTGAGTTCACATTCCTTAGCAGCTGGATACCTGACACCCCCAAGAATTTTTTCTAGCACCACCCTTGTGTTCAAAGTCAGTGTAAAAACTGATTTGTAAACAAAAATGAGACAAATTTGATGTAAACTGTAAATTTGAATCAAAAAGAAATAAATTTGAATGTTACAAGTAAAGATGGATTTCAAAATGACATGATAATGATAGGCCGCTATAGTTTGTCCCCAACTTATGAGCAAAGTCTGCTCGGAAAAGATGTACGAGATTTTCTGGATCTTTAAGATCTTTTGGATATTATCGACTATTTGATATATTGTTCAATTTTTAAAAATTTTAGGATTTGTAGAAAATATTTTGAGCAATTGCAGATTTTGGAAGATCATTTAAAGCCTTTAAGCTATTTTACAAATGTCAAAGATTTTTGAAAGTCTTTGACACTTGTAATACAGCTCAAAGACTTTAAATGATCTTCAAAAAATTGTTGAACAACGATTTTGGAAACTCATGATTTTTCATGACTTTTCAGATATCTTGAAAGTTTTGCAGATTTTTCATAAACATGTACAAGAATTTTTCGTGATTTGCCTCTCTTATCTGTCAATTTTTCTTCTTTCAGGCTCTCATGCGAATAACAGCAAAGAGTTGATACACTAGGTGAACCTCTCCTGACAAGTCTTGGATTGCCTAGTATCAACATGACAAGTCTTGGATTGCCTAGTATGAATAAAGTGGTCTATCATGAGTGTGCAAGCGTAGTATACAAACCTGCAAGTAATCAGACTCCTGTGTATCTCATTACCCTCTTCAATAGGGCATCCTCTCTAACAAATAGATCATTTTCTAATTCCAAATTAAATGGATGACTTCAAGGACTGAAAAAATATGGGAATGTCTGTTGTGCACACAGGGGAGTACTGCAAAACAGCAGTGATATGGAGTAGCCTCGCTTTGGGTTGCTTTTTAGTTGAAAATTGGAAGTCTTGTTAAAACTCTCAAACGCTTTTGAATGTTTGAGACCTCATTTTCTTTGGTCACAGAATGAATGGGATTCAAGCTGGAAGGTGTACAAGTTGCCTCTAAATTTGCATACCTACAGCATTCTATACATTGAATTCAATTTGCAACGACTCCCTCTTGTGATGCATCTATAAAATCCAGGGCCTTTTCTAACATGCTAACTTGGGGGCTTTGGTTCTCAGCTTTCCTTACGGTTTCCAGAGATGTAACTTCAATATATTTTGGCGGAGGATTTCAGAGGTTTGCTTTGAGGAAAGTTTTTGCGTGACCTCTTCTTTTAGTAACAGTAGCTCATCAAATGGTCATGGGCCCATTAATTTGCTCTGCAAAAATACAATGTGCTGCCGTTTTGCCCTGCAAAATGGCAAATGTGTAAGGTTGGGGGTAACTCACCTCCCTATGCCCCACCTTGAGCTTCATCCCGACGGTCACTCTAGTTAGAAGAGTTGTGCCCTAGTCAATAAGTCAATCATTTCAAACTATAGGTAAGATCTTTCTTGTCACTGTAGCTGTCACAGTTACCGTTAGTCCTTAAATAAGCTCCTGGTGACATTCTCCTCAAAGCTTGACAGAAAAACTAGATAATTCTCAATTGACTAAATTAAAAAACTACAAAAAGGCTATTTCGCAAACGAAATTTATTAGTAAAAAACGATTTCTTCATTATCATCACGACAGTCGCGTTCCTTTCCGCTTGTTTGTCTCTAGTCAAAGGAAGTAATACTGTATAACTATTTTCCCTTGAGAGCTTATTGAAATAAGATATTATTCTGCACTTATGCTTCCCTCGAAAAAGGCGCCATGAGCGCCTATTCGGGGGGCGGCTTATTTACAAAAGAATTTTTAGGTGGGGGCTTATTTGGAGGGGAGGTGGGGGTATATTTGGATTCGAGGATTTACGGCAAATAAATTGGCATTGGATAGATTTACCAAAATCTTACTGCCTTCAAATTGAACTGCATCATGTCTTTTGTTGGAGAAAGGAGGCTTTCAAGTGAGAGCAAGAACAAAGAGCAAGCGTCGAACGGTTAAAAGATCGATTCATTTTCTCACCATTTCAAATGGTCAACTCAGTTTTGTTTTTAGCGTTGGTGCAAGGGAGCTGTGACTCCGAAATAGGGGTTCATATACTATTGTGAGAAATTCCCATGAATGTGAACTAATATATACGGCATGTTCATTCGGAATAGGGCCTATCTTTAATATACGCAGAATAGTAACAATCACTTTTGGGAGGACACAATGGATTTTCGACCTGTTTCCCATCTGGCCAGGATGTCCCTAATTTGGTACACAAGTAAATAAAGACGGAACAAAAGTTTGGCGTAGCTTTTTCATGTTTCAACAATGGTAATTTATTGAAAACGTATGATAAACGATGGATGCAATTAACATCCTATTTTCCAAAAAAACTGTTTCCAACGTTCCAGCGAATTTTTTCCTAAAAGAGTTTTCTGGGGCAACACCAGACCTCCAATACGCTTTTAATTTTCCTTGCATCTACCTCTAAAGTCTTTGCAGTAATTGCCTCCTATTAATTGTTTCTATCCGCTAGCAAGTCATGCTATGAGTCTGCCTGATGTAATGCAAAAATGGACCGTCATGCATCTCTTCGAAGACATGGAAGCCTCTCTTTATTCATCAAAGTTGTTTAAGTTTTATTTACCTGTGCACGAAAGTAAAAAATCCATTAATTTGGATTGCACCTTGAAACGTAAGCAGTTCTTAGTTACCGTTATTTATCAATTAAGAGTTCTTTTTATACATGGCCCTGATACACTTGAAAATTCTTAAAAAGGCCCTGATGAATCCTTTTCATATCAGTTAAAAGATGCTAAATTTGTTACCTTCTTTCTTGGGGAAGGGAAAGCGTCTTGTCTAGCCACTGAATATACCAACAGGATCGCAAGCACAAGTGGCAGGCACTAGGGAAAAGTCAATACCAATGGATGAAGTATGCTTTAACGAAAGTACTAGGAATATACGATCAGAAATGTACCACTTGGATTTATCATATTATGAGATATTTGTTGACAAGATTATGAGCTTGTATTCTACTTTGGTTATTTTTGTTTTCGTGAATAGCAATCATTTAAATGTTAAACATTCAAACTATCAACTTCCTTACTAGATATGAAAATGTACGTTAATTATGAGAAAAAAGCAGGGGGTAGATAACACTGATAGGTGATTCCACATCTAAGGGTCATACCCATTATTCCTGCCTCAGGTTGGGACCGAAGAGGAATAACTTGGGTAAATGATTTTTAAGAGTATTTTGTCTTGCAAAGATTAGATACCATATTTTCAATAGCTCTTTATTGGTTGAGCAAGTATTATTTTCATAGTGGAAAAGGTGAGGTAACAAAAAAATTTACCCAAATAAGTAATTCTCTTCCATCTCTACTAGGGTCGTATTTACTTCCGTTGGGTCCCTGGGCACAACATTGACTGGAGTCCCTTACGATATATACAAAATTCGATTGTGCTACGTGTGCAAAGATGCAGAAGTCAAGCCTGGGAATCGGAAGCTATTACCTATCCCACATCTGCATCTATAAATCAAAAAGCATGTACTAGAATATTCCTTTCATACTGTAGCTAACAATCAGGATCTGGTGGCTTGAGGATAAGAGCGTTGCTAATTTTTCATTGGATGGGGAGCAGAAAATTTCGTTTCATGCGTCTTATATTCTCTGTGAAAAAGTTAATAGCAAGATACCAAATGATAAAAAATGCAAAGTGCACAATTTTTGCACATTTGACGATTTTGCAAACTGTACATGTAGACACTTTACGTTGCACCCCCAAGTACAAGGGTAAAAGAGCTCTATTCCCTAATAGGAGGGAACACCTCCACTTTCTATATGACTAATTGATTGAAAAAACTAAAAAGAAACGAACAAACTTGTACAAAAGTATGTATTTCGATAAAATCCAGAAGAAATATCCTTGCCACTTGCCACCAACAAAACTACCTTTGTCTGCAGAGGTTGGAACTCAATTTAAACAGAAGACTAAAGCCAATAGCGTTTAATGAGATTTTCAAACTTAAGCTCTGGCAGGGAGCCCCTGATCTCAAGAATTCTAAGGAGCCCCTGTGCCGTGCCCAGTGTGCTACTGGTCCTAGACTGAGGCGTAAGTAATGGAAGATCCCTAAGCAAACCAAGTGAGCGTCTGTCAGCATTGGCACGAATTTCCTAGGCAACTACATGTCATTGAACAAAGTCTTCTTGTTGTGCATACGGTAGTATAAAAAACGAGAAACTTTTGATAAGTGGTATTTTGTTGCATAGGAAAAGCCGAGCAAATACTGGTAATGAACATACACTGGAATTGCTTAGATGTGGACTCGCCCTGATGATGACTAGCAATTGGCAAATCTTCAATCTGATCGCCATGCTTTTCAGTATCAAATGATACTAACTGCTGTGTATAATACTATATATCCTATGTTAGCGGTTTTCAATCTTTTTGGTGGAGCGGAACTCCAAGGAAATATTCCAGCGGCCCGAGGAACCAATGTTCACATATCTGTACATGGGAGTAAGATGTACTGTCCATCATAGTATCTGTGGAACTCCTGACGGAACTCTTGGCGAGCCCTAGGGCTTTTGAGAACCCTGGTTGAGAAAAGCTATTCTATTTAATACTAAATCTTCTATAAATTACTAAATACCCTTTATTTGCTTGCATAAATCAAGTCGTTAATGAGGTTAGGAAATGAGAAAATAGTAAGCTTTTACCTTCATAGTTTCAAGTTTTCTTTCAAGACTGCTCACCTTCCCTGACTTCAGATAATGCTTTTTCTCTCTTTCTCTGCCACATTTATTTCGTCTTATATTCTTTTGATTATAGTATAAAGGACAATTAAAGGCTAATAAAATTTAAACATTGCAATATATCACCTTAAGTATCAACAGAAAACAGTGATGATTTCCCGAAGAGCAGGAGTCCGAGTGGAACATCATTCCCTTTTTGTTGAAAATTGGTGTTTATCTTCAGCAATGCCCTTAATACCCCCTGCACATCAGGCTGTTGTAATCGTATCTGATGACCGTTAGGAAATAATTTAATGTAATTAATGAAAGTATGTACAGTTTCTAGGTGATGCTGAGCACCTCATATAGGCTACTTTGACGATTCTAGAACAATTTCCATTACCATAAAAGACACATTTGCCGTTGAAAGGAAGGAACTCCAATGTATTATAATCTCGTGTGTAGGTATATTTCTTGAACTGACTATTGGTTTTGAATCAAATGTTAAAATTACTATTGAATACATAGCCGCTAAATATCAGGCTCTCTTTACAAAAATTCAGGTAGTGTGCACATTAATGCGTTTTCATATGAAAACACATGCAATTAGATGCATTTTTGCACTTTAGATGCATTTAGGTATATTTAGATGCATCTAAGTGTATGCGTTTTCATACAAAAACGCATTGGTGTGGACGCTACCTCAGACAAAATATACCAATGAATTGTCTAAATCTTTTAATGCATCATGGGCGTTTTTGATGCGTCTTCAGATTCAATTTTGGAAATGTTCAATGACCATGCAAATGCTCAGATTGCAATCACGGCTTCTTCATGAAAGCAGTAAAACTTTCTATAAAGCCCTGGCCAAACGACTAGATTTTTCTGTCGACTTCTGCTATGCATTTGAATTGCAAAAATCTAGTGATGTATTGTGTTGTGGCCAAACGGTTAGACATTTCACCATACAATCTACTCGACTTATCTATGATGAGAAGAAGACCAGACACAAGGCCTTGACAACGAGGAATTGTAGAGCTCACATGTATAAGAGCGATAAAGTGGGCATGCGCAAACTATACAAAAGTCGAGAAACTAGCAAAACGACAATATAACGCTATGAAAATCCACTAGACGTTTTTGAACAAGATCAAAGACACTATACATGGCAAATGTATGCTATACAGATCTATACAAGGTGGCTAAATGACTAGATTTTTTGCTAGATTGTTGTGTAGAGAAAAATCGAGAGAAAAGTTTAGTTGTTTGGCCGAGGCATAACTCGCATCATCAAACTATTATTTGTGACTTACTTCATTTTCAAACAAACCAAAAGTGGGACAGAATAATAAATATTATATCGATACTGCAAGAGTTCATCTAAAAGCAGTATCTTAACTCAAATTCACAAAAATTTCAAGTCTTATTAAGTTTGAGCCTTCCATTGGTTATAAAGCATTTATGATGCATAACTAGACTGAACTTTGTACAAAATTTTAAGGTATCTATATTTCAAGAAGCTTTCTTACATATTTAAAAAATTGTTTTGGCGTTACAGCTCTGCTTTAAGAGTTTACATTCTGTGATATATTTCTATCTTGCCGCCGTTGTCCACGTCCATATGTCACCATTATTTGCATGTAGAATACTTGACGTTGTGTTAGTCTCCGTCAGATATAGCACCATTAGGCTCTCCAATGTGGCCTACGCATATGTTCCATGTTTTTATGCAGAATATGTAACAATCCAGACAATCTTCGGTTGTAGTGCAGTATCTAGAAGCACATCTATCCTAGAACGCAGATTTAATTGTTGATGAGGCAGATGAAAATCTATGCGGTCCGAAAGTGATAATTCTGCTTGAAACTTCAATATCACTCAGCATACCGTAAAATCCTGAATATAAGCCCAGGTCTTATAGAGGTTTATAAGTATTTTTGGTGCGCCTAAGTAATTATAGAGGCTCTATATATTATCTGTCCAGTCATCCTAAATATACAAAAAGAATCCCAAATTTAAGCCTTGGGGTTATATTCGAGGGGCTTGTATTCGGAAGGTGGTTGGGTTAGTTTATAGGTGAACTATACTCGGGGAAGGGGGCTTGTATTCGGGATTTTACGGTATACATGCATAAATAAAATCTGTTTTCCCAGTGGGCCACAGACAAAGAATCAATCTCATCAAGAAACTGCGAAAATAATATCCAAAGTCATTGTAAAAACTGATTGTAAACAAAAATGAGATGAATATGAAATGAAATACAAATTTGAACAAAAAACAAAGTCAATTTGAACTTTAAGGATCAAAATGGATTTAGAATGACATAATAACGATCGGCCACCTTAGTTCGTTTATAACTTTTGAGCAAAGTCTGCATCTTGGCGAGAAGCAAATTGTGATGACGTAGTCAATCATTAAAACGAGACATAGTGCCCCAGATCTCCATTGGTATGTCATTCGTTTTTATTTAGGCGGCATGGTGTAATTGTCTTGGCGTTTAAAAAGATTCAAAGATATTTTGAACAGTTTATCTTTTAAGCCTTTGGATTGTTTTAAAAGTGCCAAAGCTTTTCAACAATTTTGGAAACTCAAGATTTTCAAGATATTTCACATATTTAGAGGTTTTTTCAGACTTTTCATAAACATGTATGAGATTTTTTCAGTTATTCACCCCTCACATCTGTTAACATTTATCTTTTTAGACTCTGATGTGAATCAGAACAAGCAATTAATAACCAGCTGTTTGTAACGATTCCATTTTTCTGGTGCACCTATCAAGTCCTTTTGTGTCAGTTTAAAAATGGTAAATTTGATACCTTCTGTCTTGGTGAAGGAAAAGCGTCTTGTCTAGCCACTGAATACACCAACAGGATCGCAAGCACGATCAGAGGGCACTAGGGAAAAATCCATATAAATCGGTGAATTATGCTTTGAAAAAAGCAGTAGAATCTACCAATTAGTCTATTTGGCGGCGATGTAGCTAAGGGGCAAGGCGAGTGGTAGCCTCCTAATGAAAAACAAGTTGGTGTCTGAGCAACGCGTAAGTCTGAAAGAAAATCGATACAATGGAAGGTAGCTTTGATATAGCAAAGAAGCATCTTTCTATCCAAAAGAGTGTTCCCCTGCTATATAAAGGGTGTGTTCAAAATAATTTTTCAAGGGGCGGAACTCCATCGCTTTTCTTCCTTTACATCGGATGGCAATTCAACGCTGAATATGACAGTAGGCTAGAAACCCATACCCACAGACCCACATAACAAGTATTTATTCTATGCCCTAGCCCTAGTTAACTCTTTAGCTGTCCCCCAGGGTCCCGTCATTTTTTCCCCTGTTTACATTCTGTTTCCCTCTTCCCCAACGATGCAGCCCTTGCTAAACCACTGCCATTTGGATTCATTATATTGCGGCACATATTTTGAAAAGATTATGAAATTATTTTCAGTTTTAACGCTTTCATTGTTCTAAATAGCAATCCCTTAAATGTTATATATTCAAACCTATGGATTTCCTTACTAGAAATATGAAAACTTACGCTTAAAGCGAGTAATACTGCAACATGGGATAGATAGCTAGCGATTTGGCAAAATCTTCAATCTGATTGCCATGCTTCTCTGAACCAAATAATACTTCATGCTGTATCCAGTTCTTGTTGGGGAGATGAGATTGATTTGTTCAAAAACGGTTTGTGGTCAACGTTTTACATCGTAAACGCATGCGCACAAGCGGCTTTTTTGGTAGGTGACGTAATGCTACTTACGATGGCTTTTAACAAGGTCAAACGGAATGGCGGGAAACCAGCAGTGCAAAATCTAGTTTATGTTTGCAACATAAACTTTATGTTTATGTTATGTTTATGTTTAGTTTATGAAGCAACATCGTGCGTGAAGAAACAAAAATCGTTCTGCGCGTGCGTTTACGATGTAAGAATTGCTCAATATGATTGGTCGAACAACAGATCACAAGCTTTGTTTAAATCAATAGACCATCGCTCTCGTCTCCCCAACAAGTTCTATATATTCTACTCAGAGAAGAAACTTTAGGAAGTGAGTCACCCCGAACCTTGAAAATTTGCCATTTCACAGGGCAAAAAAGTAGTACAATTTATTTCTGCAAGGCATCTTACTGGACCTAGTATCATTGGCCAACTACTGCTACTTAAAAAGAGTCACAGACAAAAAGCCTTCACAGGGCAACCTCCCACACCTCCTCAAAAACTTTTTGACTACTGTGCTGCTGTATACTAGTGCGCCTTGAGAGATATTCATGTGTGTTGTGCGAAATTATCTAATGCAATTAATAATGTAAAATAAACATTTTATGATCAAATTCTGCAAATATTATGTTATTTTCGAGTGTCCCTGGTGTAAAGAATGACAAAGTAATGTAACTACACCCGTATAAACTGGGAGCAGAGCGATAGTGTTGAAAACTGAACTTTTCAGTCATTTTAGAATTTGCTTCTATCCATTCTAGAATCCTGGAGCATTCAGCGGCAGATCCAGACCGCCTTACACTCCTTACTTAAGGCAGTCAAAATTGTGAGTTTGTTTGATACAACAAGTTTGTTTGGACTGATGACGAGGTCGAGCTGCCTCTCAACATTGCAATCGAGTGCAATGCACACAATCGATGTTAAATAGCATTGACTGGGTACGTAGTCAAAAAAAGTATGCATATATTGCTGCCAGATTGACTGGAGCATTGCTTAAGTGCAAATCAAACGAAGTGGCGTAGCGTCAGAGTATTCAAGGTATTCACTAAATACCCTACAGTTTTCAGGAAAAATAGAAAACCTGCAATGTTAATGGTCAGTGTGTAATGTGTTGGAGGCAGAAATATATTCAATAAATGAGCGCCATGATCCTAAGAGTACTATGCTTTCTATTGCTTCCGTAATACTGCCTAGGCTTACAACATAATCGTATTGTTATGTCAAAGACCCCTAGGGTGTACATCAATCATTGACACGTTACAAATCATCCCCCTCCTTAGCAAATGGTGCTTTAGTCAGTGACTA
>WIPJ01001033.1:99979-130200 GCA_018155075.1 Cassiopea andromeda
TGAGATTGATTTGTTCAAAAACGGTTTGTGCTCAACGTTTTACATCGTAAACGCATGCGCACAAGCGGCTTTTTTGGTAGGTGACGTAATGCTACTTACGATGGCTTTTAAAAAGGTCAAACGGAATGGCGGGAAACCAGCAGTGCAAAATCTAGTTTATGTTTGCAACATAAACTTTATGTTTATGTTATGTTTATGTTTAGTTAATGAAGCAACATCGTGCGTGAAGAAACAAAAATCGTTCTGTGCGTGCGTTTACGATGTAAGAATTGTTCAATATGATTGGTCGAACAACAGATCACAAGCTTTGTTTAAAACAATAGACCATCGCTCTCGTCTCCCCAACAAGTTCTATATATTCTACTCAGAGAAGAAACTTTAGGAAGTGAGTCACCACGAACCTTGAAAATTTGCCATTTCACAGGGCAAAAAAGTAGTACAATTTATTTCTGCAAGGCATCTTACTGGACCTAGTATCATTGGCCAACTACTGCTACTTAAAAAGAGTCACAGACAAAAAGTCTTCACAGGGCAACTTCCCACACCTCCTCAAAAACTTTTTGACTACTGTGCTGCTGTATACTAGTGCGCCTTGAGAGATATTCATGTGTGTTGTGCGAAATTATCTAATGCAATTAATAATGTAAAATAAACATTTTATGATCAAATTCTGCAAATATTATGTTATTTTTGAGTGTCCCTGGTGTAAAGAATGACAAAGTAATGTAACTACACCCGTATAAACTGGGAGCAGAGCGATAGTGTTGAAAACTGAACTTTTCAGTCATTTTAGAATTTGCTTCTATCCATTCTAGAATCCTGGAGCATTCAGCGGCAGATCCAGACCGCCTTACACTCCTTACTTAAGGCAGTCAAAATTGTGAGTTTGTTTGATACAACAAGTTTGTTTGGACTGATGACGAGGTCGAGCTGCCTCTCAACATTGCAATCGAGTGCAATGCACACAATCGATGTTAAATAGCATTGACTGGGTACATAGTCAAAAAGTATGCATATATTGCTGCCAGATTGACTGGAGCATTGCTTAAGTGCAAATCAAACGAAGTGGCGTAGCGTCAGAGTATTCAAGGTATTCACTAAATACCCTACAGTTTTCAGGAAAAATAGAAAACCTGCAATGTTAATGGTCAGTGAAATGGCAAATGTGGTTGCCTTTCAGCCTTTTAGCCCTTCTAAGCTTCAACATAGTGAACGCTGAAGCTGCGGGCCTTAAGAGAGAAAGAGGAACTTCATGTTAAACTTAGTTCCGTCTCAAATACGCAGTGAATACCCAGGACGGTGTTCAACCAATCAAAATGCTCCAGTTTAATCAATAAATTCCTCATTAATCTGCGAAAACAATGGGATTGGACGCAGAATTTTTCCATCGTCCAGCCTCGGTTAGTGATTGAGCAACAGTCAACAGTCGTAGTCTCACTTCCAAGTTGATGAAAGCGCTTATGTTTGCTGTCGAAAAGGATGTGAAAGCATTTATGGAAGAATTAAAAGAGAATCCCGTAGTTATGTATTTTTCATTAAACAATCAATAATTCCACTGGTGTGTCATTTTTCTGGTAATAGCAATTATGAAGACCATTAAAAAGTACGTTATTCATTAGCCTAAGGCACCTTAGGCCAGTTTATTCACCGTATGAATCTCTTGCCTTGGTTAGGAAGGGCACTATAATGTGTATTGTTGCTTAAGTGGTGAATGCTAATAGAGTTCAAACAGCTCCCTCGACTTCTCAATTTCATTGGTCTTTTAAAGTTTGAAACATGTGTGTACTGTTCAATTCATATTTTTATCAAAGTCATTTTCTACTACTTTCGCTGTGAGATGTACTTCCTTTTAACCGATAAAATAACCTTCAATATGGGATGTTTACTAAACAACCTGTTTGCCATATTTATGCTCAGGCTCAAGGAGCCACACCTAGTCACACCAAGCCACACCTAAAAGCCTCTAGAAACTTATTATAGAATATCCAGTCGAAGTGGTCACGCTGCACCACTGATCAAACGACAAAGAATGTTTTGGAGATTATTTCTCTAGGCCTCGTCAATACACTTGAAGCATTTTGGCGCCAAGCCAATCAAAAATCGTTGCTGGTATTGCAGTGTATTCGGAAACATCCAGGCAAGAGTGTTTCCACTAATACACTGTGTATTCGAATGTCTCCAGAGCCAGAAAAATACGCTATAGAGAGCGCATTCCAAGATCTCTGTATTTTATCGTATCAGTGGAAACGCAAGGCTGAATTCGTCGAATTTTCTTCCGTATTCGCAAATATCTGGGTCAGTGGAAACGGGATCTCAATATATTTTGTCCAAGATTGTAGCTTACCTCTAAATGAGCCTAAATACAATATTCGTCGACGTGGAAACAGCTAGCTGTTTGTCTCCTTGCTCTACAGAGTGTCATTGTATAATATTTTTGGTTAGTGGTGTGCAGTAAAACTTTTCAAATCGACAAAATGTACCATGGGTCAGAAAGGTTGAAAAGCACTATTCTTCTGCATACATTATAATTCGGATATAACGTACATTAGCAACAAGCAATTTCGTAAGATAAATTTTCGGCGGATAAATTTCGTCGAAAAAATTTGTGACAACTTTTCAGAATTTCGTCACGATAAAAATTTCGTCGTGGATCTTCAAGACAGTGAAGACAACAGCATACCTTATTGGCCCTTTTTATGTCGGCCCTAATATAACGCTGGTCCTTTTTAGGCCGACCCTTATAGTGCCAGGGAAGAAATTTGGTCTACCGCCACTTTGGGCCACAGTTTACGCCATTCAAAAAGGATAGTAGTGGAAAGTGATACGGTGTTGCAGTATTCATAAATTAGTCCTAAATTTCAGAGATTCTGAGCCTCAATATTCTTAAAAACTTTATACTCATAAAAACAGAGTGTATTGCAAATTCTGTTAGTTCTTTTGGTCGTTGATTCTTACTTTCAAACCGATTAAATGTGCTTCTGATTCAAGTATAATTGCTTATATCAGCATCTCCACCTTTATCCTACCCACTTCAACCATCTCAAGCACACGAGGAGGGTTAAGTAAAGAAGTAACTGCAGGAGGAAGCTTTGACTTTTTTCTGGACTCTGCAGCACAAATTCACATGTTAGACCCAAAACGAGAAAAAGCGCAAGAAAACCCACAAAATCAGTTATAAAAATGCAGGCTGGATGTTTTTGCAAGTGGCAAATCTTCCATCTGATCGCCATGCTTTTCAGTATCAAATGATACTAACTGCTGTGTATAATACTATATACCCTATGTTAGCGGTTTTCAATCCTTTTGATGGAGCGGAACCCCAAGGAAATATTCCAGCGGCCCGAGGAACCAATGTTCACATATCTGTACATGGGAGTAAGATGTACTGTCCATCATAGTATCTGTGGAACTCCTGACGGAACTCTTGGCGAGCCCTAGGGCTTTTGAGAAACCTGGTTGAGAAAATCTATTCTATATAATGCTAAATCTTCTATATCTTACTAAATACCCTTTATTTGCTTGCATAAATCAAGTCGTTAATGAGGTTAGGAAATGAGGAAATATTAAGCTTTTACCTTCATAGTTTCAAGTTTTCTTTCAAGACTGCTCACCTTTCCTGACCTCAGATAATGCTTTTTCTCTCTTTCTCTGCCACATTTATTTCGTCTTTTATATTCTTCTGATTATAAAGCACTTCAAAAGACAATCACTGTAATTGCGCAGAATATAAAATAAAGGACAATTATAGGGTAATAAAATTTAAACATTGCAATATATCACCCTACGTATCAACAGAAAACAGTGATGATTTCCCGAAGAGCAAGAGTCCGAGTGGAACATCACTCCCTTTTAGTTGAAAATTGATGTTTATCTTCAGCAATGTCCTTAATACCCCCTGCACATCAGGCTGTTGTAATCGTATCTGATGACCGTTAGGAAATAATTTAATGTAATTAATGAAAGTATGTACAGTTTCTAGGTGATGCTGAGCACCTCATATAGGGTACTTTGACGATTCTAGAACAATTTCCATTACCATAAAAGACACATTTGCCGTTGAAAGGAAGGAACTCCAATATATTAGATCTCGCGTAAGTGTACTTCTGGCACTAACTGTTAGTTTTGAATCAAATGTTAAAATTACTATTGAATACATAGCCGCTAAATATCAGGCTCTTTTTACAAAAATTCAGGTAGTGTGCATATTAATGCGTTTTCATATGAAAACGCATGCAATTAGATGCATTTTTGCACTTTAGATGCATTTAGGTAAATTTAGATGCATCTAAGTGTATGCGTTTTCATACAAAAACGCATTGGTGTGGGCGCTACCTCAGACAAAATATACCAATGAATTGTCTAAACCTTTTAATGTATCATGGGTGTTTTTGATGCGTCTTCAGATTCAATTTTGGAAATGTTCAATGACAATGCATATAGTCTGATGGCCAGCACGACATCTTTATGAAAGCAGTAAAATATACAATTCTTGCTTTTAATGTTGACGCAGCAAAACTGAATAGGCTTCGAGTAGTAATTTTTATATCTATTATTTTGTGCATTGGCAATGTGTTAAAAATTCCACAGCATTTCTAAAGAAAATTTCACTTGGCGACAGAACCAATTGCATGTAAAATGTAATAAGGTGTGCGTTTTCGTAAGGGACTATTCATTATTTATGCCTCAGGTTGGGACTGAAGAGAAATGATTATTTGGGTAATTTTTTGCTACCCAACCTTGTGCACTATAAAAATAATAGTTACCCAACCAATATAGGTTATTAATAGTATGCTACCCAACCTTTATAAGACAAAACATGATACACCCAATCATAAAGCTGCCTGAAAAATCATTTACCCAACCTATCTCTCTTCAGCCTCAACCTGAGACATAAATAATGAACGGTCCCTAAGAAGGCACTTAATATGGAAGCAGCATGTATAAGGCCACAAATTTAACGAAACTTTTAGTACTGAATACAATATCTCTAAGGATTTTTTCAGCTTCAGATAGTTTATACTGCAAACAATCGACAGCCATGAATCTGGTTTCATTTCGCTGAAACCTTGTCTTATTGGTAGTTGTTTTGGAGAGAGGTTGTTTTGCGTTAGAAAGAAAAGAGGGGATTACGACGTTGAAGGACAGAGGAGACAATATTTTTTCGTTGACCTATGTACCTGAATATTTTGAATTATTTGAGTTCATATCAGATGCATTGAGTTTATCTGCGAAAGTCCTTTGATAAAGTCAAGTACCACTTCAGGTACAATGGCCCAGAGGGGGGCATTGCTTGCAAAGAGTGAAGTGATTGCAATCAATGATAAAACATTTGATACTACAGCATTTTTAGGGGCCATTAATATATTACGTAACTTTATGCTGAGAGGGAAAAAAGTAGTATTTCTGAGCTTTCTTCGTCGAATCAAACTTTAGGTAGACTTGGTATAGATTTTACTTACGTCTTACTGTGAAGAGCTTGAGTTGCAATGTGATGTTCTTATTACCACCTTCGTAAAATATTGTTGAGGCTTACGGACTTCGCTGGCAGGATGAAACCCAAGGATCCTTGGTCTATCATGTCCTGTTGTAACAATTGCCACTCTTAGTACTCTCCTTTCTCGAAAGTAGAATAGGTGTCTTTCCTTAGTTTGAAACAGTTGCGCTCTTTGATTCCAAACCGGCATTGCTTGCAATACAGAAGGTACTCTTGTTTGTTTATGCAAATACTGTTAACATTCACTATATCGAACTCCCTATGGAAAATGGAAAGTTGTTCGAGTTACAGATTGCGGGCAGATATTGTACACCAGAGTGAGGGTAAAAGAACAGTTTTTCAAGTTGAAGAATGGCTATATGCCAGGCGATCGAGTAATGAAATATCTGTAGTTGGTTTTAATTTGGTCATGTAGTGATTCTTTTAAGGCTAATTTCGAAGAGTTTTTTAAAACAAAGGTAGTGTAACTTTAACTTTATTGAATACAGTTTGACAAGACAATACACTTCGCTACAAGCATTTGAGATATGATGACCGAAAGTCAGGAAGATCTGAATTACACGTTTTTTTTATATGAAGCAATCTCTCTGGCTTCAGCTTCAATGGTTCTTGATATTTCATCAAATCCAGCTTTAAGACATACCTTATACTCTCAGTGATAACAACAACCCAGATTTGGCAACTGTAATGCAAGAAAAAGGATGTTCAGATTTTTCAAGGCATGTACTCTCGAGTATCCAATAATCACCCTTCCGCGATTATTAATTTTTGAGGTTTATTCCAACCCCCGCTCTTATTACAACATCCTCATTTATTAATGTTCGAAAATTTTGAGGACATGAATTTAAAGTTTGCCCCAAATGTGAACGAAAAACGAAAATCAATTACATTCAATAATGGACAACGTGCCCACTTCAGTTGGAATCATCAGGCAATGGTATAAAAAATATTCCAATTATTCCAACTCTCCATTCATTAAATTTTCGAGAATTTTCCAATCCCCCTATTTATTTTGATCCCCCATGTATTCGGTACTTGAGAGTAGCGGATCTTGTTTCTATTTTCATCAAAACTTTTCTTGTAAAAGCAGTTTTTTCAAGTTATTGTTCGCAACTCTGCCTGCCAATGTTTTTTAGTTTTTGTCTAATTTGCTTATAAAAAGATCGTTTAGTCCACGAATTTCTTCAACGACAAAACACACACTAGCTGCGTCTAATGGTAGCAATCATTTTCTTTTTATGCTTCAGGGTTTATACAGAAATTTTGACAACAATTCCACTGACTTTCAACTAAAAAGCATAAATTCTCCCTAGCTTTTTTCGCAAAGACCCACACTTTTCTTTTGACGTTTTCTGGAAACACAACCTTCTTCCCCTGACCCATGGGTTCAACATTCAGCCATTAACAGCTGACAGCATCTATATTTGCACGGTGCTAACGATGCCTTTAACTACGGACTGTAAATGGCAAAACTAACTCTTATTTTTCTTGGATTGATCAAACTACAAAGTTAAAGATAAAACGTAGAAGAGGATACATTTTAAATGTTAATTAAAAAAAGTACTTTCGCGATGATCAAAAATAAAGATTTTTCCCTGACGTACAATATGAATGTGCTATTTCACCCCATACATTGCAAGTTTCCCTGACTTTCCCTGACTTAAATGAAAAGGACACCTTTTCCCCGATTTTCCTTGACCGTATAAACCCTGCGCTTGCAAAGATTCACATGATTTAGCCATAATTTTCGAGTCGCGCACTGAAAGGTTAAAAAACGCTATACTTAGCTCAGCAAGAGTGAGATAAGATGCTAAAGAACTAAACTCTGCATTTTTGCTGAGAATGACAATTTATGACCCCAGTATCATTTCAAAATCTTTTACCCAGGGACCATACTGATGACTTTGGCAGATTTAGAGGAGATCTCACACGTGCAAGCAAGTTGGGGTGGCGTGTGCATACGTGTAATCGATCCCTCGCGGAAAGAAAATCACCTTTCTTGCGCCACTGTGACGGCAAGAGCAAAACCAGAGAAAATGAAACAAATTTTTAAATATTCTAGATGAATATGAAAGATAAATTGACTAAGGCCTCTGGTCTGCCAAGAGGAAGATAGAATAAAAACTACATGCAGATGTCAAGCATTATATAATCTATGCACTGCTGGGCTTAAGACCATAGTTTTAAGTTTTCAATAATATTTAGAAAACATAGTGACTATTTCATTAGCTGCAGTAAAAAGAGACTCATCCTAACCATTCACACAAAATACAATACCACTAAAGTTCCTTCAAGTAAAGAATTCCACCATGGACCAGTTTCAATTTAAAAACTGTGTGCTTGGATGCACAAAACTGTATAGAAAATTTGGTACTGGAAACACTCTAAGGCCGTCTCAAAAAGTGGACACTATTGAATTCACCTTTCGTTAGAATTTGAATGGCTTTGCTCCAAAGTGACTGCAGAGATGTATAAAAAAACTATCTAAAAAGTCAAATTTTTGTGTGTAGTGAACAAATTAGTGCCCTTGGTAATTTAAAGTAGCTTTGTGATTATTTACAGTTCAAACACTACAAAAATTTGCGAATTCAATAGCATATGCTTTTTTGGGATGCCCTGTATAGTGTCTATCTGGTGGAAAGGCAAATCAAAGCTACTAATTGACATAAACTGAGTACATAGATTCAAGATGTATATAAACAAAAATACTAACATTTGACAGTTAATGGAAAACACACCTCAGGGCACATTGGGTTCCAGATAGTTATAATACAAAATCAATTTATTGGATGGGGTTCTTTGGAGGGATAAGTGTTAAAATATTCAACTAAATAAATGCTCTACCCAATCAATAGGCCAAATCCAAATCTACTTGTATTTTTCTGATGGTTAACCATGCCACTCAACACAAAGGTAAAAGGAAGAGGAGGCAGTTTCTTTTCAAGAAAACCTGCTACAGTCCAGTTTGTATCGACTAATCCTTTAAAAGTAAAATTTGCTTTGGGAAGGTCCACTTGATAGCCTAAACTGACACAGCCTTCTTCTGCTCTAGAATTGAATTCATACTCTACACCAGCCTGTACATTTTCATTGCCTCTATGGTAATAGCTTGCATGCCATCCTGAAGAGCCAATGGAAGCACTTCCAATCCAATTATCTGCAGAATATCGACCAGCCAGTGATAGTGCAGCAGCCTCCTGTCCACCTCCATAGTGGTAGAGTAATTCTGCACCAACATCTAACCGAGGTAACAGCTTCTGCAGATAATGAGCCACAACTATGCCTGATTCATTGATAACATCTATGTTTCCCAAAGTAAGAGTTGCAGTAAAATCTTTCCCCTTGTATTCTGAGTCTGCTTGTATCATTGAGAATTGTGACTTTTGAGTCTAGAGGAATGAAAGGAGCATCTGTCAAATTCTCAAATATTCCCCAGCATAAGTTTTAAAAGTAAAAGCCAACTCATGCGAAGTTTGTCTCAAAATATGAATAAGACACTGAGGTAGCTTTATAAAGAATGGTAGATTCAATGGATTCACAATTTGACTTCTTCTTGTTACAAATGGTGTACTGATGACTCATATTATATAATAAATTTAACACAACAGTAAATTACAGTAACAATTTATAAATATTCTCACAAGATAGTCTGTCTGAATTTACAATAATGTAAAATTTTAAAGTCCAATTTACAATAATGGCTCATATCTGCTTCATGTAGTCCTTGGGTTCACAACTAGTGGTACAGTGAACACTGTAGAGGGGGAGTAATCCAGAAGAGAAAGCATTGAGCATGAAAATCAAAGTCAATGCAATGACCTGGCCTTGAATATGTGACCTCCTGGTAGGGAGGTGGAAGCTTTAACCAATATCTCACTAATCTGGTCATTAAATATCACATGAATTGTAAGCAGTACTCCCTGGTAATCAATTTTTGAGAAAAAGACATTAAAAAAGAAATGTACTCACCTGAATAACTAATTTACTTTTTACATTCTGTGCAAACTGATGAATAATTTGAGCACTAAGACTCCCAGAATTATCAATATCCCCAAGTATGACAGGATATGCCTAGAACATAGAAAAACTATAACTATGAAACTAAAAAATTTAACAAAAAAGTTTGATGGAATCACTTGATGTATTTAGAGAAATATGCATATTTCTTAAAACAGATTCATATTTACTGACATATGACTAAAGTACAAGCAAGCAGTGAATTTCCATTTCCAGTAAATCAGAGATTCAGGCAAAATAATAATGAACAGAGCCAATCATAAATAAAATATAATGAATGGTTTATTCCACAGTTGACTTTAATGCCAAGACAATATTCCCTACTAAAAGGAGAAGTGAGACTTCATCTAGCACTCTTCAATCCTCAATCTACCATTAAGCAAATTTTACATATGCATGGTTTTGTATAAGAAAAAATTTTATAAGAAAATGAGACTCAAATGGCCAAACCTTAAGTGAATCACAAAGCTCAATTTCCAAAATAAGTGCTTTTGTGGGCCAAAAATTGATACCATGTCATTATTACCATTAAAATGTTAAAGATTGAATTCAAATTCAAGTATACAAGATTAACAAAGAAAGTGTAACCCACTTTAGACAGTTTATTTCCGTAAAAATTAAGAAAAGATTAACAAAATCTCAGGCTCCATTCTGGGAAAAGTTAAGAAAATAGAGGCTAAGGCAAAATGATGCTTTCTTATAAAAATAAGTATTTTAAAAAGACTGAATAGCATGTAGGAAAGAATGAGAGAGACTGTGTGTGTCTAACTAAGATTATATAGTGAATCCCTGCAAAAGTAAATTAGAGAAAGGGGTTAGTTTCACCAGAGAGATATTTGTATAGAAAATAAGGTGTGTTAAGAGAGATAAGGATTTGAAAGAGACATTTAGAATCTAAAGAACAAAGTTTCTGAACTAAAGTTCTGTAATTTAAGTTGCTATCAACTATATTCAAAATTTGGATAGTCTAAAATTGCTAAGCAACAACAAGAAAACACAAATCAATATACTTCACAACTGTGCTTTGAAACATAAACTTAAAAATTGCAGCTTTAACATTTTATTGTTTATAATTGAACAAACAGAAAACAAAATTGAAATGCCAGTAAACCTAAAAAGTCATCACAAGCTATACTTCTGATAAACTATGAGAAATCAGATATATTAGTAGTAGAAAAGATAATTTCTAATATACAAAAAATCCAAAGCAATGACAACAAGTTCAAAAGCCATTTCATAAAGAAGATTTAATGACTGTGGATGACACATCAACAAAGATTTGATTTTAAACGTTTTAACTTGCAGACAAAACTATACTTAGGCTCAAAATCAAAAAATGCTAAGGATGTCAAGCCTTAGCAAAAAGTTAGGTTTCAAGTTCTACTTTTCAGCTACTCTTAGGTCCTGAATAATCAGGGGGTCCAAATAAGCAGGGGGTTGGAAATTCCTTAAGATGAAACAAGCAGGGGAAGGGTTGAAAGTTATGGCTAGTTGTGCAACAACCAGCACAAATACAAAAAGGCTCAATTAAGATTACTGTAAGCAAATACTCCTCAGGATCTTGCTACATATTATTTCCTTATTTGGGTAACTCAACAAAAGTACTAACTTTCTGCAGGTCTCTCCTAGAAAAATTGAAAATTTTTCAAGTGGGGGACCTTAATAAGAGTGGAGGGCAGGGTTGGAAATTTTTCATAAAATATGAGTGGGGATGCTTAATAGGGACCTAAGAGTACTACTCAGAATAAATGCCCATGAATCAAAACACACAAACCTCTGTAGGAGATAACTGCTTTGTACCAACATATGTTGCACCAAAATGATATGAGCTTGGAGTGGTAGCACATAAATTCAGTGTGTGGCTTATTTGAAAGTGATTACTTAAGCCTTTGTTTACAACAAGCTTGAAGCCTTCAAATGGTGTGGGCATTAATTCTAGAATGCAAAAATGGAATAACTATAAAAGCAGTAATGCAGCTATGGAACCAAATATATATAAAAAAATAAATTATATGAACATATACTTAAATGTAGAACACAGCCTGTTTGACAAGACCTTGAGTGTGCACAGGCAAAATATCAGATATATGCTATTATCAACTTGTGGTTAGGAGTGCACTTCCATAGATAGGAATGAAATAGACATTGATTTCTACAGTTTCTTGGAAAGTGTGCACATGAATCTTTGGCTCACAATGTAAAACTAGCTTAGTTAACCTGTACATAGGCTGTACCTTTTTTTCTAATTTTAGTCTCAAAAAGTAGGCATGCAGCTTATGTGTGAGGTGCATCATCACTCACAAAAATTAAGTCCTCATTCATGAAGACTTTTTTGGTGCCATCATCAGCAACTGAAAAACAGACCAAGTTATCCTTTATAAATATATTGAATTATTATCATTGTCTTATAGCTTTAGCACAGGTAGTTCCTCTTGCCAATGTATTCCTCACGGGTGGGCTACAACAAGTAGCCCAGGGCCAAGAGGATGCTTTCACTTTACATGTCTAAGACTTTCCTGAGTATCCTACTATTATCATTATTACCTTCGCATAATGCAGCTTGGCCTAAACATTAAAGTAGTTCTATTTAAGAAGGAAAACGTGACTAGTGCTGCTAGACAGGCAACTCACAATATTGAAGAAAAATATATCAGAAGATGGAGAGGTCAAGGATGCCTTTAAATGTTGTGCTTATAGTCTGGATTGATAATAAAGAAGTTTGGTACAAATTTTGTATCTATGCTGATCTTTTTTCCCATACGGCCTATACAATAGATTGGTACATCAGCTCAAACTTTCAAGAGCTTGAGCACACACCTTCTTTTAATAAGAAAAAAGTTACTCAAATATTTAGGTTCAGGATTGCTGAAATATAAGAGCTATAAGCTACTACCTTCCCTAATGGGAGGCTATTAGGATTTTGGTATAGTCCTTGGCATCTGCATTGCCTTTGTTGAATAGCCATTTGGGTAGTTATGCCTATCATACTCCCAAGGGCATTAACAGTTTGCCATTGTATTATTTAAAGGTGTACAAAAAATTTATAAGAATAATTTAAGAATAAGAAAGGAATTACACTTCACTAAGACTTTGAATTTTTATGTATTTGGTATGCTTTAAAATGCAACAGAGAGGAGGAATAGCAATATAAATGTGATATTTGAAATCTACAGGTAGAACTGTAACTAGTTGTAAATCTGGGATTGCATACCATTCACAGTTTCAAAAAAGGCAAAATGAAGAACACAAAGGTCATAAATTCTGGTTGGGCCACACCCAAATTTGGGCTTTCTAGCCAAATTCTAAATTGCAATAACTCAAAAACTATGAAAGCTATGGAGCCCAAATTTTGGATTCAGGCTACTCTCAAAAATTGGTACCTAACTGCAAAAATGAGGCAAGTTGGAAGATATGGGTGTCAAAATGGCATATTCGTTGTTGGTTTGAAATGGAATGACCCTTACAATTTGGAATTTTTATGCATTTGAATTACAATACTGCATACTAGACATATATTACACACAAACATAAGTTATATTAACTTTTGCATCACTTATATAAAATTTATTAATCTGTTCCATTTCTATTATGCTATGTGATGAAGTAAGGCCCAGTTCATATGCCGTATTACTACCGCAGTGAATTAAATGCAGGAGCTCAAAAAAGTCTAAGTGTGAATAAAATTTGGGGAAAATACTGCGTCTGAAACTATCTGATTTAAATTCGGCATAAGTTTATTTAACTGTGGCAGAGCTGGCGCTAACTTTGGGTTGGTTTCAGATGCCGAATATGTGCTGCCGCAAATTAAATTGAATCTAGGGTTTAATACAATTATGGGTATTTGCACATGCGTTTCTTCAGCAAGAGTACTAAACTCTTTGGCATTCTACATCCTTCTTGTCAGACACGGACAATTTATCCTCAATAATGATAAATATGACAGTATTATTCAGACTTAGTATGGATCTCCAAATGTATTTGTTGAGCAGAAGGAACAGGGGTGGCACTAGAGGAGGCTGAAATGCTGCTATTTTGTTGACAGATTTTTGTCGTGATGTTGTACATAATTCTTTTGTCAGTACTTAATGTATGTAAGATTATTCTGAAGAAAAAATGGCATGTGAAAGTGCTGGGGACACCTAGAAGTGCTATAGGCCCCAGTTGGAAGGGGAAACACTATTTTTCTGGAGAGTATCCATTAATAGTATCCTGCTGGCAGTATTTTAGTCCCTTCATCGTAAAAGTCAGCCCCTCCTCTGTTGAAAAATTCCTGACAACACCCCTGAGAAGGAAGACTTGATTTCTCATGGGAATAAAAGCATCAGATTCTGTATAGCAATTAAAAAATCAATCAAATTTTGGAATAATGATTGTTTCGACTGCCAACTTTGCAGAAGCATATTCATAAACTTTACTTTTTTATTGGCGAATATCTTTATATTGGGGCACAGTTTACCTTGCTAGTTGGAAACATATCCATGGGAACGTCATGTCAAAATGGATGCGGGGCTAGGAACATTGAATAGAAGCCATACTGAATTTGATGCGGCAAATTATACTTGGCGTCTGAAACTATATCTCAGCTAAATACGCTTAGCATCTGCAGTACTGCTGCATTTAATTCTATTTAATTTGCTGTGGCAGTAATACAGCGTATGAACTGGTTCTAAGACATAAGCAGAGATTTGAATACATTCCTTTGATTCTCAGGTGAAGTTACGCCTTAAGTAATTAAAAATAATTTAAGAATATTCTAAGTTTCAAAACCAAAATACTTCAACAATATTGACTATCAGCAAAAATTAGGTATTCTTATACAAAAACGTGGGCATATTGAAAAATCTCAAAACTCATTTTTCTGATTTTGGATCTAAGGGAAATGCTGTTTTGTTGTTTGCAGGTTTGAGGTGGAAACTGATATAGCTAAGAGAATGAAAAATTAGTTATATTGACCAAAACAACTGCAAATTTTTCTGAAAGTATTTTGAGCTTTTACTTAAAATTCACTGTCATGCTTCAAAAGATATCAAAGAAAGGAAAAAATACCATGGTAAAGCTAAGATGACACACAATTGGTTAGAGAGGTTTATATTCCTTGGTAGCTGACAGAACATAACCCAGTAACTGACGTAACACCTTCTGATGATAGTAGCAAAGCATGGGAATATTAGGCAGAATATATGGCAGCTTCCCCATGTTTGAGGCATGATAAATATGTTGAAGGTATGAAGCAAGTGAGTGTGTGAGGAAATGCAAGTTTTCTGTTGAATATTTTGGTCAGAAAGGAACCAACATTTTTTAATTACATCTAGAAAGAATTGAATCATTCACATAATAATACTACAAGCCTATTTTAGGTGATCGTAAGTCTTTTTGCTTTCAATAAATTCAGAGTATGAGAAAAGTGCTGCATTACCTAGCCCAATTATCTAGAAAGCCAAAAATATACATATAATGAATATATGGTTAAAAAAAGCATTTTGACACTGGGGTTGATGTTTTTGTGGAAATGCCCTATTGAGAACCCTATGAAAATCAAAACTATCATCTTACACACAGCAAATTTTTCCATTGCTTTCCACACCAAATGCCAATAGCATACATGGATGCAATGGCAATACAGAAAGGTTGACAAACCTATTCAGGCAAACCAGAAAGGGGGGCAAAGGTGAGCAAACGCCCCTCCTGCCTTTCATTTAGGGAAGCAAGGGGAGCAAAAGTGTCCTTTTTGAAATGTAATAGAATCCCTTTGTAGAAATTTATATGGTACATAGGAGATCAAATAAGCTATATAAGTAAGCAATATATGATTGGAAGAGAGAATTATTTGTATAAATGTGTGAAATATAGGCCATTCAAAAGGATGCAACAAAAATGTCTCAAAGAGGTACCTTGGGTCCCAAAGAGGTGCCTATGCTATGTGGTGTCCAAGAAAGGTGCCCATAGGAGTCACTGTCATTTTGCTCCTGTTGGCCCATCTTGCCAAAATAACGTTCTGGCATCCCTGTACCTATTTGTTTTCTTCTAAGTCTTTACAATTCACTAAAGCAAGGCTGGAGGGTTACTTTGTCCTCCTCCAAATAAAGATCAATAATGAAAGGAGCTATATTTTGCTTTGCAAAAAGGGCATTCTGCAGAGGGTATTGCCATAAAGTTTCTCTGTGGTGAAAGACCACAGATTCCCAGTTTCCTTTCACTACTCTTTTATTTCATTGCTAGAATCTCCGCAAAGCTTTATACGGAATGAATTTACGTGCAAAGACCATAATAGGTTATGACAAAAGCATTCTAGAAGAAGCAACCAGGACCACGCCCAAATATGCAACTTGCATCAGCCACACCCAAAGGTTAACAGGTGTGCAGGAGCTTCATGGCAAAAATATCTCCTGTGTGCACATGCCATACTCTGCAGACTGGCTTAAGTGGGCTAAACTCTGGATACTAGCTTAACTAAATATTGAAATAAAGTGAAAGGCATCACTACTTCACCACGTACAAAAGAAACCAAGTATCAAATAAATCTGGTATAATCAAACTTTACTGGAGTACATTTGTGAAAGTCATTTGCCTTACCTTTGCATTTCTTATGAAGTTCCTCAAAGCTGCCAGGATTCCCTCTAACATCTTGCGTCCCGTTCACACCCTTCTTCTCTCCAGGTGGCCCAGGGGCTGTCATTGGGGGTGCAGGCGGTAGGTTGGTACCAGGTGGTGCACCAGTTGATGTTTTTGTGGCTTGCGGTGGTCCACTTGCGGCACTTGCAATATTCCCCATTTCTAGCAAAGGCCTTCTTCGCGTCCCAAATTTACCTCGTGTTCAGGCTTAGCTCCTTCGCAGCCAGCTTTGATGCAGCAAGCACATGCATAGACATTGGAACGAGGCTGTGTTGTAATTTCGAGAAAATTGTGAGAAGTTGAATGACTGTTGTACAAGTCTATCAGGTATGGGTAGAAAAATCATAAGTATTGATTTTTGTCTGTGTTACAGGAATCGTTGCTGCTCTAAATAGTACCTAAGGAGAAGTAATGCCAGGAAATCACCAGTACATAGCTCAGGGTAGGAGAATATGGAAACCATGGGCCAAAAATGGGGCTGTTTGAAATGTTTGAGTTGTGTCCGTACGGAAATGATAGCTGATGTGACCAAAACTAATTCTTATTAAAATTTACGCTACGCTGCTATATTAGAAGCACGTGGGGGTGTAACATTATATTATAAATTTCATAGATAAATGAGATTTTCAGCTACCGTAAATACTCAAACTGGTCCTTGAAGGAGCCGACCTCGAATGTGCCCTCACCCTAAGGCTAGAGATTTTCAAGTAGCCTCCCTCAAATAAGGCCTCATCCAAACATATAACTCCAGGTATTCGAGACACTATTAGTGCTTTATAGAGTTGCAAAAGAAAAAGCATTTTAGTTAATCACTTTCCAGTTGAAATCTTGTATAAAGCCTGTAGTTTGCCATATTAACTTTTTCTCTCATGGTTCAAACACATAATGGAATATTTCTACAGGACATGCTATTTTTCATGAAATAACAACTTCTAACTAATGAAAAATCATGTATCCTTTAAAAAATTCTAAGCGTTGAACTTGTAGCATCAAAGAAATAGTTTATTGGTAGAAAGATTTGAACTAGAATATGGCTAACTGCAAGAAAATATTTTGTAGCCCCCCTTGAATAAGCCCTCCCTGCACGTAAGCCCCCATGAAAAAGGAAAATAATAAATAAGCCCCCCAAGGGACTAATTCAAGGATTTATAATGTGGGTAACATAAAATCTGCAGTCTCAAGACTATTTTCCCATTGGAACAATAGTCCTGCATGATCCTGCACCAGTATGGCATAAAAAACTACAAAAAGGGCATACTATCTGTGACCAATTTTTATGGCACCATATATCTTATTATATGAAATTCAGGTGATGCAATCAAAAGCACATACAAATTATGGTGGACCAAATTAACATGAATTTCCTAAAAACATTATTTCATGAACATTAATTAACGCAAGTGGAATTGTGTCATACCGAGTTTCCCTCATGGATTTCTCTATGTATCATATGTATCTGTACACAATGGGATTTGATTTGCAAAGAATCACATTGTATTTGGTTCTCAAGAGATCCTATACTTGAATACTGTTGACATTTTAATATCTTTGATGCTTCTTTGTCATGTCCACATTAAAGCCAAGACTTTGGGATTTTCTTTTGATGAAGTGTTCAAAGAAATTTTTAACAATTAATGCAGTACAAAATTTAGCACAAAATAAATTGATGCTGGTGAGGGCAAAATCTGTTAATTAATATATTAATTTAATTAAATTTGCTTGAATATTGCAATAAATATTAATCATTTACTTGCTTTCTTTGCATTGTCTTTTCCTCTTATTTTCTGCAAGCAGTTGCACCTTTCAAAATTCTTCATGTAAGGGAGGCAATAATTGGTAGAGATAGAAGAAATTGAAAAGTCACATGCAAGTTGATTTCATTATTTAGCAGGGAATACCTTGCATTTGATAATAAAGCAGGGGCAGCAACAAATGGACTACATTATATTGTCTAACTATGTATCCCTGTGGAATGTTTTTATAGAGGAGAAATGATTGTGCCATAGCTTACATAGCTATGTTTCTTCTCATATTTTATGTCTTGAAAAGTGGAATGATAGCATTGTTTAGTTTTATAATTGGACTATTGCTTGCATGGTCTTAAGACCAAGAAGAGCATAAGGGACACGTGCTCCCTACTTCACAAATGTTGAGATTGAAATGCTTCTTGGAAAACATAGCTGGATTATAAACTTCAATAGAAGAGCCACTATGAAAAACTCTTGTTTTTCTTTTCTTTCTATTTAATGGGAGTTCTTTCTATTTAGTATGAAATTTCCAGAGTTCAAGATGCCATACCAATTTTAAAGATATAACCATTGAATTTTAAGACATAACCATTGAAGATTGACATTATGAGTTAAAGCCCCATTTACACTATACTGTATAGCTATCCTCACGCCGTGAGTTTTCTGTTGTATAGGAGGTACCATTTACATCATGCCAAAGCTATCTGGTACAAGATGCTCAAATGAGAGGGAAAGTCACTTCAGTCTGTAGGTGATATGAAAGTCTGCCATATTATTGTGATGCTATCTGCTATAGTGTAAATGATCATCCTATCGGACAGAGATCATTGATGCAATGCATCGATAGCCACTGGTATAGTGCAAATAGGGCCTAAGACATAGCTGTTGAAGACATAACCAAAAAGGCTTTACCGAGAAACTACCAGATGTTTCAAGACAACATGTCTCATCATCAGCTATTAAATGGATAAACAACAGGGGTTTATATGGACAAATAGGAAAAAGAAGTGGGAAATCAAGGGAAATTAAAGGAAATCACAAGGAGATAATCTAAGGGGAGAATACCAAGTATAAGCCTAAATATGGAAATGTGTATCAAACCAAAGAAATATCTAGTAACATGCCTAAATAAAGAAAAAATATACTATCCAAATGTTCTAGGTAAAGTGTCCCTTTGTAGGTTGCAAATTTGCCATTTATGGTTTGCAATGGTGCCCCCTGAATGCATTTGCCCCCACCCCCACTTCTTGAATGTTTCCTATGTTCATGATCATTTCTTTTCTAGCAGCTTAGTCTCCCAGGGATACCTGAGTGTAGGATACACAGGGCTTGCAAAACCAAAAGGGCACAAACTATAGGCATGCAAAGCAAGCCAAGGAATTGTGTGTACCAGAGGCAGCTCTTTGGAATATTCACATGCAGTCCCTTAGCACAGGCCACATTTTTCACAGTCATATAGATAGTTAACTTGTACAGATCATTAATTTTTCCAATCAAAAATTGCTTATTTAATAGCTTGTTTGATCCCCTCTGTTTTATATCACATTACTGTTTGCAAAACAAGATATTACATTTCAGAAAAACACTTTAGCTCCCCTGCACCCTCAAATGAAGGGCAGAAGGGTTGCTTCCTCCCTACGCCCCTCTCTCCAGCATCCTTTCATTCTATAAAGTAGTTTTATTGAATACTAAATTACATATCCCTTCTAAAAGTTCTGTGTAGGATGCTGCTACCTTAGAATTGATGCCACCCCAATTCCTGTGTGCCATTCTAAAAGAGATTTCAGCTTTTGAACTTACTCTTAAGTGCCTAATTGCTGGGGGGTCAGAATATGCAGGGGGTTGGAAATATTAGAAGAACTTAATAAGTGGGAGGGGAGTAGGAAAATGCTTTGAAGATAGTACTGCTATGAAGCACTTTATATTCATATATTGGGTGTCTATGATTGTGAGAACATAAGCAGCACAAAAACATTGCAAGCAGACAAGAAGAGTTGCTCAAAGCATCTATTTGGAGCACAGTTTGAAAAATTTTTATGCAAAAACTAATAGGCTGGGGGTCATAATGAGAGCAGGGGGTTGGAAAAATTTGTAAAAAAGTACGTAGCAGAGGAAGACGGCAATTAGGCCCTTTAGAGTATATTCCTTGCTTTAGTGTTTCCATGTAGTATAATTTTTGGAAATGGATTCTTTTTCTCCTAGAAAGTTAGAAGAAATATGAAGACCTCCATAGAAGAAGAAATGAAAAATGATGGACCCTTGTTCAAAAATCTTCAAGCAGATGACCCTGAACCAGAAGCAACTGAGATTGAAAGCCTCTGTGTTGAATGTGAAGAGACGGTATGGGCAATTATCTGCATAATAAATTTACTCCAGGAGCTCACCATCATATTGATCATGTAATTGTGTGTCTGTCAGGTCTTTTAACATATAAACCAGAGTTTTGACATCTTTTGAAGATTTATTTAACTGCTGTGCTCCTTGGTTTAGTGAACTATTTCTCTGTTTTCTTATTTACAATGCTCAAGTAGGGCTCACCCAGTATGCAGTTTACAAGATTAAGTTCTATTTTGCAAGTGTTTATGTTTGCATCCATAGGAGGTCACCATCTATTTTCCAAATACTGTAAAATAGTGAATTATTAATTATTTGTTTTAGGGAACTACAAGACTTCTGCTTACAAAAATTCCATTCTTCAAAGATGTAATTTTGATGTCATTCAGTTGCCCTCATTGTGGTGAATCAAATAATGAGATTCGCCCAGCTGGCCCAATCCAAGATAAAGGAATTCGAATCAAAACCGACATAAAGGACATCAAGGTATCACCTTTCATTCAGAATTGTAGAATTTTAGAAATCCTGAATTTTCTTAATCATATCTTATGGTGGGTATTGACAAGAAATTTACAGGGCTTTGGGACAACCAATGTGAACTGAAAAATAGATATCAGCTCTGGAACATTACTGCTGTTGGGTCATTCCATCTCAACTGATCCAGGCCATGTCACCCAATGTCTTAAATTTTGCTTGAAGTCAATGTACATAGATGTTTTGCAAATTTTCTTCATAAGTTAATAAAACATGCCTGAGGGAACCTGTTTTCAGAATTTCACAACAATCAAACAAGGAAAATTAGAATTATTTGATTGTGAAGTTTAGCAATGACTTACAAACTATTTGCTTTACTTCATTGACCATAGAATTAAGCCACATTGAATGGCCCATAACTATACGAATCCTCAACCAATTTTTGAAAAATCAGTTTGTTGGATTCAGCCTGAAATGTTATCTCTGTATACTAAATTTCTACAAAATCTGAGACATTGGGTAACAAAGTCAATTTTTTTGGGTCAGATATGGAGTGACCCTGTTCTTACTTTATGGCACCCTTGTGATCCAAGTGCTTATTGTGCCTCTGAGGCATTAAAATGCCCTCTGCACTTTTCCCACTGTTCAGGGATGTGCTGATGGGGCATGGGGGTGTCATGCCCCCATTATTTTCAAAATTGCAATAAAATTGGTCAAAAGTCAGGCCAATGGAAAGTGCCTCAGCACATACCTACCACTGCCCCTTTTCAACAGCACTGCCCTGCTATATATGCCTCAAGAATTTTGAAAATGTTATTTGGGCATTCTCAATGCCTTTGTATTGTCTGTCTAACTTTTTTATTTATCTTCAAACCTCTTTCCTAATTGAAAAATATTTCTGCTTCGTGAGTTAGTAGAGAGTAGTAAGAAGGTGTGGTAGACATTCTTTCGTATCTAGATTCTACTATAGAGCCCACTAGGGTTGGGCCCGAAGGAAATTTTCAAAATTAAGGCTTTCAGATAACTAGACAGCCCTACGGTGAGATTTTACAAGTCCAGTTTGTCATAAGAGAGCGCTTTTGCTAATCATTGAAGCTGAGTTTGCTGAAAGTGTTTTATAAGCGAAAGCGCCAAAGCTTCGAAGATTGTACTCTTGAAGGGAATGCCGTGAAAAGTAAAGTATATAGTTTTAATTCATGCATTTGTCATGCAGGGCTGCTTTCTCTTGCGAATGATTCACTTTTCAAGAGGAAGGTACAATCATGATTCGATTTTTCCACAAAACGAACGAACGCAAGTGGATATGTATGATTCGTCATGAAAACCTATACATTACGCCTTCAAGCTCTAAAGCAGCTGTTCCTTTTCAGAAATACTTCCTTTAACTGTACGTTCTACCAACTGTTGTACAAGCATTAAGCAGCCTTCAATGTTTCAAAACTTTCCTAATTTTGACGATGCACTGAGCTAATTTTACTTGAAGTCTCCCAAGTTTCAACAGTTTGGTGTTTTTTACACCCCTAGACCCCCTGATCGGTCGCTACGTCCGCAAACGCGTAAATAAAAAGCACAGGGTGTATTCAAATGTTTTGCTGTAAGTTCTTTTCAATTTTTTGTTAGGTACGGGGCCCCTTTTGGGTTACCAAAAGTGTGGGGTCTGGGACCAAGGCCCTCCTGGCGCCCCTTAAATCCGCCACTGCGTATTTGTTCTTTTGGTCTTGAGTGTTAGCCAAAGTCAAGCGCGTAAGTAGGAATTTTCGAGGGCAGGGGGTCCAATCTACGAAAAAGGGCTCACTACAACTTTTTAAAGAAGATACGGCCTTTGAATGCTGTTTTGCAGATTCATAAACGAAGGAAATAGTGTGGAAACTTTACTGGTATGCTTACTTCTGAAATTCAATGATCTTCATTGTAATTTCTTTTGAAAAAGCCCTTTTTGATATAGAGGGGGCACTGCAAAAAGGCACTTTCGTTCTTGTGCTGAAAAGGGCAAGGTTCCAGACCCCCAGGATCCCCCCTAGCTGCGTGCCTGAAAGTTGAAGGTAAAATTCCGAATTTTGTTGTTTGTGTCTTTACCACATTTGTGGCACACTATATGTGCATTGAAAATTAAGAAGCCATTAATGAACTTTTGGAACTAGAATTTGAGAAAAAGAAAATTGACAATCTTTTGGGGATACGCACATATTTTTTTATGAGAAACCTACATGTAGACGGCCAAAATATTTAAGGAACTTACACTACTAAAGGAAAGAAAGCTAAGGAATTTTTCAATTTTAAACTATTTACAACTGCAAACAATCAAGAAATAGGAAACCAGTCCCATTCATTGACAGCCAAGCTCTCATAGATTCGTGAGCTAGGTACCTAATAAAAAAGCATATAAGATAATTTTAGCGTGACGTAAGTATTGAACAGTCCCCCATAGGGGTATCGGAGTTTGATACACGCTTTTTTTATAGAGAACCTAGCTCAAGGCCTAGTTCAGAAGTTCCTTATTTTTGGACCTCTTTTTAGCAAATTCTTATACTAAAAGTTCCTTAATTTTCTCTGCACATAGAGTGTCATAAAAGTGGTACAGACACAATGAAATATAAAAATTTGGAATTTATCTTTAATTTTTTGGCTAGAACTTAAGAGTGAAAGCATAAATAAATAAGGAAAGAAGTTTAGCAATAAATCTATGAGAGTTTGGCTGTCAATGAATGGAACTGGTTTCCTATTTCTTGATTGTTTGCAGTTGTAAAGAGTTTAAAATTGAAAAATTCCTTAGCTTTCTTTCCTTTAGTAGTATAAGTTCCTTAAATATTTTAGCCGTCTACATGTAGGTTTCTCATAAAAAAATATGCATGCACCCCCAAAAGATTGTCAATTTACCTTTTCTTAGAGAAGTCTGTTCGTGAAAACATGCACTACAAGGTTATATGAAATTGTATCAAGAATGTATCAAGATTGTATTGGGGTTGTATCAAGATGTGAAACTTAGAACGGCACAGCAATAATGTAGTCATCAGATTATCGCTGTGCCGAGCTGAGTTCGTATAAGATAGAAAACGTACAGTTTGAGGACATTAAATTTGGCGTGATTTGTTTTTGCACTGTGCCCTGAATGATGTAAAATGCTGACGTCATTTTTGTTTACAAATTTCCTGGTATGGTGTTTTGTCCTTCAATCATGAGTTTCTGAATAATCATTGTATACTTCCACGTCTCACTGTACGTCTTTAGGCTTCTAAGAAATTATTTCTGATATACCATAGTTTAACATATTTTGTATGATCTGTCATTTGTTGAAGTTTAAAGTTTGGCAACCGTGATCTCACAAGTGAGTCTGAAGTGGTTGAGAACAACATGAAAAAATTATAACTTTGGACAGCAGTTGAATAGTGCTGTTGTTAACCCATATGAAATAAACCACATAGGAAGCTGTTTCACACCTAATATTGCAGCGTATACTGGCTTTAGAAAGAGTGCTAACTTGCTTATATAGTTTTGTTGAAAGATGGCAGGAAATACACGGGGCTTTTGACGCAATTAAGTAAACATGTGTCATACGTTTTACGCGCTTCGGCTCCTCGCTGCGCCTCACCATATCGCACATCTGCGCATAGTGACTAATGAGGCCTAACAATAGTAAATGCGGTGACGTAAACGGATTAAAAGCTGCGATGTTTGGAAACGCTTTATATTTGATAAATGCAAGATCACTGGATGTGGTGATCATTCGACAGTGCATGTAACGAAGAAGCAGTTAGCAAGAGAGTCAGATCAAAAGCAAGACACCAAGCAAGAAGAAGATTTGCATTCACCTCGTGACTGAATCATGAAGTTTCTTTTGGTTCTCATTTGTCTTCTACCAGTACTGTTTGGCAAACCGTCGCCGTTTTTTGACCTGTTTGATGTCCATGATTATAAGCTAGAGAAAGAGCACGGTAAGCTTTGCTAGTTAGATAGTTTTGCACCTAAATACTGTCTTTGATTTTCGATACTGTTTTCATTAATCATGGAGAACGTGTACGGATGTTCAAGGCTGACCTTCGTTTGCACACTCATGGGAATCACTAAGCACCTTTTTTATAAGAAATTTAGTTATAAGAAACATAATGCTGAAGGCGGAAAGTTTGTAGATTACAAGAAATTTGCTGTAAAGTTACAGAGTTTGCAAATATTTGAGCCTGCATTGGTATCTGTAGGACCGTGTCGCAATGGTGATTAAATTTCTTGACAATGATTGCTTTAAATGGACACTTAATTGCACTGCATAGGAAAATACAACTGGAAGAAGATTAGGAGTTTCACCAATATATTTTTGATGCTTATTTGTACATATAAGCGTAAACATCGCAATAACTTTCGCTCTTATATCACAGTTGCCATACATAGATTGCCCACCCGATATATCCGCTAGAGCTGTTTCTGCACGACCTTGTTGTTTTTCAATGTGCTGGAGAATAAATTTGTTTTGGCCCAGTACTGAAACCTCAGCTTTTTCACGATCCCAGTACAAGCCCGTAGCCAGGCTGGTGTTTCAGTTGTGGCGAAATTGTCTCGGAAGAGTCATGTTGTACATAATCTGAGAACTTATTTCATACCCTATGTTATCAAAATCAAGTGGAAATATGTTTCCAGAAAAACTGATCTTTCTAGTACGTTACAAAGATCAAGGTTGAACTCAATCAAAATTTCAGGAGATCTCCCCTGTGCTGCAAGGAAAAAGAAGCAAAAAAGATTGCAAAGACATTTTCTCAGGGGCGGCAAAATGTTGGCGTCCAGCTATCTAGGGTACGCCCTGCATTTGCTACCCAATGCTACGTATGGCTACGGGTCTGTTCCAGTATCAAATCTTTCTTAGCATTTTCTTAGTTAAAAAGGTTTTTTAAGTTCCAGTGTTTTGCACATTAGAGGAAAGTGAAAAGCTCCATGTATACCTCAATTTTTAGTAAATCTTAGTAAATAGCAGGAGGTTAAACTGTTAGAGGAAAGCGTTATAAACCACTCCTGGTATAAACCATAGTCTTATAATTAAACGTGCAGTTCACACTATTTTCAGATAACTCTTGCAGAAAGCATTGTGTTTACAAGTGTTTCTCCTAATCTACAAACTTCATTGCAGTTTTGTCATTTTAACTTCATTTCATACAGGGGTTGAATTCAGAGGTCTGCTGTATAATTGACTCTCGACTTTAATTCATGAATAGAGGGTGCTTGTTTTTTTCCCGACTCAAGATTGGACGTTTCTTTATAAGAAAGTTCAGTACTTGATTTTTGAGACTTTAGAAATTAAAATGTGATTTATCTGTCTACAGAATGTGTTGTTTGTGTTATATTGGCTTTCCTCTATCATAATTTTAGTTGCACATGAAGCTTTTCACTTTCTTCTTAATATTCATGCGCAAAACACGAACTCAAAATATGCTAAGAAAGTCTTAAAAAAGTTTAGATACTGGAACTGTGAAAAAGCTAAGAACGTTTTAGTACTGGGCAAAAAACTTTTTGAGTTTAACTGTCGTGCGTTGTAAATCCCGGTCAGTTACAGCAGATAGCATAAGATACCGTATCTTCTAGAATAGAAGCCGCGGCTTCTATTAGTTTTTGTCGAATTGTGGCTTCTATTTGAGCGCGGCTTGTATCCTATGCGGCTTTTATTCACTTTTTCAGTCATTGTAGTGCATTTGTTAACCCAATACATTGCATTCGAATTTGCTTAAAACTGAATTAAATGTTTGAAATTGAAATTTGTTAGTTTTTGAAACTTTTTGGTGTTGTCGCAATGGCAGAAACTGGCAAAAGAAAGTAGTAAGAAAGTGTTTAGGGAGGCTAATCCATTATTTTTCTTAAGCGCGGCTATTTGAGGGCGTCTTTTAATATACTTTTCGTCAAAAACTGCGGCTTTTATTCGAGGGTGGCTTCTATTCGAGAAAATACGGTATATAACATGTAATTCGCAGACAAGTCGAGTTCTAAATTCATAGGGGATTCATTATTGAATTCGACTTAACTTTCTTTAACTATTTGAGCAGTCGAGTACTGCCAATGGATTCATATCCGGAATCCTAATTCCAAAATCGGATATTCCCTCACCTTCCTCTTTCCGTCATTGTTGCTTGCTTTTCAGAATTAAGACATGTTGAAGCATGCCAAAGTTCGCTAATTCGGCAAATTGAAGCCACTGGCCTTTCACTCCCTTGCCCCTCTGTAGGTCCCATACACACACGCTATACCGGATTCATCAAATATCGGATTACTTCCTACATCAGATAGGCCTTCTATCCACACTATACCGGATGAATCCGATATGCTCAGTATCGCTTTTGCGGAGTGAAATCACTCCGCTGTGAAAGTGGTACGTATCGGATTACTGTCGATATCGGATCACTTTTGACCTAGTGTGAATGCATGAATCCAATACATCGTCGCTCGGGAAGCTCTCTCTGAGCTGCAGTCAGCTTTGTTTTCGAGCGTCAATTAATTTTCAAGCCGTGACAGTTGCCATGAAAAGTTCCTCTAAACAAATGGCTTAGTGACGTAAATGAAACGGAGCGGAGTAGTGTGAACAATGTAAAATTTTGATATCGGATTGGGTCAAGAATGTGGTACAAGATGAATCCGATATAGTGTGAATGGGGCCGTAGTGTGTTAACGAATGATTCCCTACTAGATGTGTTAAAAGCGATGTAGAAAAGTTGGACTGGAAGAACCTTTAGTTAGCGTTTACTGTGAGATTCTTGAGGGTGAAATTTCCTCTACATTTAATAGACTGCAAAGTCTGATTGCAGAAAAAGAAAGCTTTTTTCTAAAAATCTCATTTTGCGTTAATTTTATGTCTGTGTATCTGATATTTCCTGCTTTTCTGTTTAGAGTGTGCAGTACACCTTCACGATGCCTGTGCGATGTACCTTAGCCCGAAGCTAGGCTCCAAAGTGAAGCCAACATTTGAAACATGTCGTGTTACCGACCTTATGAACTGCCTCGAGAAGGAAATTAATGCTACAACTGAATGCCATCGTGATGGAAGTGTAAATCACACCAGAATACGATCAGTGCAGTTTAATTTCGTCAATGCAAAGAAATGTCCTTGTGCTGAGGATCTAGATGCTTTGATCGAAATTTTGACAGCCCAAGGTATGGTCATAAGTGCGTTGTAAATAAGTGCTACACGCTTTCTTTAAGAAAACTAGCTAAAAGCCTAGGCCCTAAAGTTCCTTATTGTTGAACCTCTATTGATCAAATCGAGCAAGACTCTAGAACACGTGACATGACCACTACATCATCTTTATCGTGATTGGTCAATGCGTTGTCTTTGCCCTCCAAAACCGAGATTTTCGTGGGCAGATAAAACGCATTAACCAATCATGATAAAGATGACGGATGTCAATGTCACGTGTTCTAGAATCTTATCGATATGGATCAAATTGAAGAAATAGAGACTGCAGAATAGAGATATAGACAGAGACAGCATAGATGGGAACCACCCAATAGAACACTTGATAAGATCATAGCAAACAACCATTGCAGGTCTTGGCTGCCATAAAATTGTTCTTTTAAAGAAAAGATTGTACATGTAGGTTCTTTATGAAGTGGTTCCTAATTTAAAAAATCTGTCTACAAGTTCCTTGGTGAAATAAGAGCAGTAATATACCATAAATATTTTATTATACCCCTGCTACCTATTTAGTTTTTGCAGTCCTGTAGGAGGGGGCTTAGTGGAGAGTGGGGCTTACCAACAATTCAACGTAAGGGCTCCTGTATAATCTCTCCACCCTTGTCAGGAAGATCAGGGTGAATTTGTAATCCTGGGAGATCTAAGCCATGTTTGGGCAGCTATGGCATACGGGCCAAATCCGACCCGCGACGAGTTTTATTCCGGCTCGCGAAGAACTTTCTATACACTCACCTCTGATATGATGGATTCTTGAATAATTTTTGAAATTTGGGTTTTTGTGTTAAGAGGTTATTTCAAGCCTATAGAACATTTTACAGTGTGTTTTTAAAGATTAACATTTGCAATTTGGCTGAATTTTACCAAGTACCTCCAGAGTATCATGATGAATATTTTAAAAAATGTCCGTGGGACTTCGGTCGAATTCTAGGCCGCCATTCCCACAATTAAGGGAAACTGCACATCATCTGAGAGCCGTATATTCCAAGATTATGGTATGAATGCTTTCGAAAAGATTCTACGTACCTATATCTCGTGAGAACGCGTGTGCATGTGCATTTTCATGATGTTTTCTTACGTTTCTTCTGTTAATGGCCCGCAGCCTTTGGTAAAAAGCAAAATTTGGCCCATTTGAGAAGAAGGTTGCCCATCCATGTTCTAAGCAAACTACGTCATAATCTTATCTTTATCAGACCCCCTCAAGACAGCCCCTTTGATCTGTATGCTTCAAAACTCCTTCGAAGGAGCTCTTCCGGCAACAGTCTCCATGCCTCAAGAATTCATTCAATCGTTTGCTTTCTTGAGAGGGAGGCTGTAACAGAGAAGGGGTCTTATTTCCAAATTGTGCTTGAGAAAAGGGAGCTTGCTGTAAATTGTTGCTAGTAGGCAAGATCAAAGGAAATAAAGAAGAAGACCTCAGTAATTTGACATGTACAGAAAGAATTATCAAACCAGAAAAGCAAGACACTGAGACCAATTTCTTTAAAAATACTAGAAGACTGCACATTTTCTAAGAAGAAATCACTTTATTAGCATCCTAGTACTAGACGGCCTATCAGTTAAGAAACTTTTAGAACTACAAGAAAAGAGCTAAAAAACTTTAGAAAAATAACACGTTGAACTCGTTACTTTGTTCAGCGTAAAGCTGTACCAAAACAATGTGGTTACGACATTGCTTTAGAATTTAATTCGTACTGACGCATTTTGTTTGTTATTACACAAATAGTTTGTTGCATTCACGTTCTGCACACGCTTTTGCAGCAATTTAGTTCACTAAATTAAGAACTTTTAGTAAACTTTTAGAACGAAAAGGTATCCAAAAGTTAAGAAACTTTTAGTTCTAGGCCGTGAGCTAGGTTGATTATAAGAAAATGTGTAACCGCATTTCAAGTTTTTTTGTTATTTAGTGTATGTGTTTGAACATAGTGATATTCCCAGCGATGGCGCCATCGGAGCGACTTGGAGGGGGGCTGTAGCCCCTACGATGTTACTGAGCCCTCCGTCGGCACCTGTATTTCTATGCACTGTCGGCACGTTCATAATATCCATGACGTTTTTATTCTGTTTAGCCAATACGATAGGTTTTGTTCTTTAAAATTCTTTGACAACTTTTACTGTCGGCACTTTAACAGCACTAGCCCTCCCAGCATTTTTTCTGGCACCACCACTGAATATGCCCCCGTCCTATGTAGGAATAACGCAACAAAAGATGTATTTGTGTTTACTACGAGTACTACTACAGAATGGTAAATAGGTTACATGTATTGAATAATATAGGATAGGTGTCGGGGGGTAATGCTATACAACATTTCCCCCTTTCTAACAAAACAAAGGTTAAAAAACAATGCTAATCATAAAGGAAGTTCGTAGAATTATGAAGTTA
>WIPJ01001035.1:0-16316 GCA_018155075.1 Cassiopea andromeda
AATGGAGAAGACACTATAATAATGATTGACGGCTATGATGAAATTCTCGGCTTCAAAGAGACCGATTCCATAATTTCTCAAATTCTTGATTTCAACAAGACAAAATGTCCTCATGCAAAGATAATAATTACTGGAAGGCCCCATGTTGAAAATATGCTATTGAAACATGGTGGTAACAATATGGGAGGCTTAAAAAAGGTTGAGATTCGTGGACTCAGGGATGAGCAAATTGAAAAATTCATCAACAAGTTTGCATCTGATAATGATGATATAATTGCAAAAATAAACATGGCAAAAGATTCTTCAAAAATTGATCTAAAACTTCTCCATATTCCCCAAATGTTACAATCATTTTGCTGTGTGGTAATGTTATCAGAATTTAAAGGATTTAAAAATGCTGCAGAGTTGTATTGCTGGTCGTTTCTGTTACTATTAAGACAGCATGCGGAAAAAGATGGGTCACGTGACAAAAAAATTCCTCAAATTTTCAGCGAATATTCAAAAGATTTGTTGCAGCTAAGCAAAATTTGTCATGAATTGCTAAATAAAAATACAATTATTTTTGAAGGAGATATTGAATATAGTCATGATGGAAAAGGGAAGGAATTCCTTGAAGGGCTGTTTGTTGACGTATCAAATGACTTTAAAACACGCAAAGAGTTTAAGCACTTGACTCTGATGGAGTTCTTTTCTGCTGTTTATGTTTGTACCATCGAAAATCCCACGGAAATTATTAAAGATATTTTAAAGAATAAATTATATCAAGTATTGTTTTTCAACTGTCAGCTGATGTCGGGATTAATTTATGATGGAATTATTAAAGAAATGTTCACAAAAGCTGCAAAATTAAAGGAAACCAATTGCAAGCATTTCTTTGAAAATGTTTTGAAATTGGTGCGCGAATGTGTTGAGGATGATTGTGAATCATTCAATCTATCAGTTGATGTTATTATGTGTTTGATGAGTAACAATGTTATTGACAAACAAATCGTTTTATCAATTATTAATCAATTAAGTTTTAAGAATGTTGGCAGCATCATCATCAGAAGCAGCAGCGATAAGTTGATTGAAATGATGGAATCCTTAATTCGAAATTTCGAATGCGATGACTTTGAACTCAAAAAAGCATTTGAGAATGTTCGTTTTAAGTACTTCGTGGTACATGAATTGAATGAATTAAGATACGCAAAGTATTTGGCTTTTTGTGATTGGATCGCATTGAATGGCTTTGGTCGCACTGTAACGACGACTGTAAGAGACATTCGCAAGGAAATTGATGAAATTAATGAATGGGTGGAATGTAAAAGGGTAGACATTGAGTGGTGCAAATTACAAGATGAAGAGTTTGATGATGATGATGATATAACAAAATGTTCTAAATTGAAATACTTGGAAATAAGGGGTTGTAATGTGAATAAAAATAGTTTTAACAATTTATGCAAATGGGCCATTGCATCATCAGTTGAAGAGTTTCAATTATATGACATTAAAGACATGAAAGTTGAATGGTGGAATGTGTTGTTGGATGCCATTATGAATGCAAAGGAGAAGAACGATGGAAATTTGGCATTGAAGGAGTTGAAGATATTGGAATGCCCTGTTATGAATGATGAAATAGAGGAGAAGGTGATAACATGTATACTGATTCATAACTAATCCAGTTTTATAATCATATGCAAATGGTTTCATATCTCAAATCATTTGCTAACTTCATTTACAATGAAATTCAAATATTTCTGAAATGCAGTTTGAAACCATTTTTGGTTACACATAAAAATGGTTTCTGAGAAGAAGACAGAAATTTTTAATTTTAGTGATTTGAATTTCATTGCTTTTTTTAACTTGAAAATGATATTTTAGCTGTTTAAAGCATGAATTATGGGAATGAATAAATACAAATGAATTCCATTCACTAAATTTAAATACCAATGGTAAGGAAACATTCTAATGGTAGGTGACAGTGAGGGGGAGGATGTTTCACCAATTTTATGGTAAGTTGGTATTTTATATTCAGAGGGCATGTGGGTTTCCTGCCATGGAAAGGAGATTTTTGTACTAAAGGCAATTGCAAAGTTTTCTCATGTATGGGGATCTCTAGCAATAATATTGCAAAGCGAAGAAAGGGTGCCCACCCTAGGGTTACAAGACTTGAACCCCCTGTATGGGATAGAGTCAATTAGGCTGTTACATGCATTTTCAATTTCCCCTTTGATAAGTTTAGGTTATGATGATGTACTTCTTAGTAGATTGTTGGAAGTTACCCAAATTAATGGCATTGCTTAGAGGGTAGCAGGGGACTTCCCCTCAAGTAACAAGCAGCCTGTCATGATTGCGCTGTATGAGATTGTATACAAAACACAAATCCTACAATTTTAGCATATGTGCTTGCCTGGGAAAGCTGCTTACCCACTTAGCATCTGCTATATGAATGCCTAAACTACAGAATAAGTAAAAAAAGAGACAGTTCACTCACATTTCCATGATGATTGTTGGATTTTGATTCTCTAAACATATTTATACAGCAATAACAATATATCCATTTTAAGTGAAATACAAGTAATTGTGGTAGTATCAAGTAATATAGACAGCAATGCAATATTTATCCATACAGATGTCCATACAAGATTTGCAATAGGCTTGTACAGTTTTCCAACATACATCCGAATTCAAGCTTTTTCACTAACAATAAACTATCCAAACAATAGCAGTCCATTAGAATCGCGTTTACAGAATGTGAATGTATTTTAATTCTACCAATATACTTTAACAGCATCGCTAATGCATCTATTTAGAGTGAAGTGGGAACTAGCTTGGTACTATCCAGTAATATAGACAAGCATCCAATGTGTGTGTATTCTAAATGTCCATACACGATTTGAATTAAACGCGTGGTTTTCGACTGGGAAGTAAGATTCCCACATCTATAAGAATCCATTAGAGTTCATTATTTGGCACTTCTCCAACAGCTGTGCTTTGTTGTTCTCAGATTCCAGACTGCACTCTTTGATTTTTGTGCAAGGAGAAGCTCATTCTTAGGTAAATTTTAATGCACGTAACGGTTGTAGAACTCAAATTTTGACCTGGAAAAAGTGTAGGGGAAAATGTTCTCCGAACACAGCAAAGAATGCAGTCTGGCTCAGCTTGCGATATCCAATGAGTTTGTGCTGCCGCTTCTGTCACACAGGAGAATTACAAGGTTGTCCAAACAAATTGCTATTGTGTCTGCTTTCAAAATCCTCGCTGCTGTTCCACTCAGTGGTCACTTTCCGTACTTGAACTGCAGTTCACGTCCACATTTCTCCCTTAGTTACAAAATGTGAATTTGTGGTTGGCATGTTTCTCTACTTGTCGTTTGTGTATCCTTTGTGAGTTCATTGCTATGAATTTGCTTGCATTTGTATGTTTGTCAGCTCGCTGTTATATTTCCACATCCATGTCAAACGACTTTCAACTGAAAAAGATTGCGTGATCTTTTTGTGGCGGCAAAAAGTAGTCTGGGCTCTATTTTATATCAAAATGGCTGACATTTACATAGAAATTGGAAGTGATTTTTGAGACTTTCTATTTATAGGCTGTTTGAATAATTTTCAAAACTGAAAAAGGATGGAAAATCTCAAAACTAATTTTTCATTCATTCACCAGTTTGTAGATATTGCATAAAATAAGATATATTTCTAACGCTCAGGGGTGCAGGAAGCTGGGGGCTAAGGGTTTCCAGACCCTCAGTAAGACAGTAGCTGCTACGAGCCCAACAGATTATTTGAGACATTGGTAGCAAATTTTATTATCGCTAAATGATCATTGATTGTTATATAAATTCTAAGCACAATCCCAGTGTCAAATGGTGTTTGTGAGTTCATGTACCGAGGCCCCTGGCTTTTAGTAATCTATCAGGGGTTGCATACCTAGGAAAGAATAGAAAAGAATTCACAGCGAAGCCTTTGAATGTACTCTGTGCTTCCTTTTTATACATGGCTTTAATATGAAAATGCAAGGCACAACCTTGTTCATTTTTATATATTTATGCATAGAGCCACGTCAGATGTCAGTTTTACAGGGGGCCATGTTATGGGCTAATTAAAAAAGTACTTGTGTAATTAAATGGAGATACGACAAAATAAATTTTACACAATTATGTAATCTAGAGCAATACAAAAGCTAACGAGAAAGAAATAGTTAAAATAAATTTTCCAATTTTTTCCCACTAGCATGGCTTTCAAGTTTGTCCGTAATGACCAGAAATTCTAGTATATTTTATTTCATTAGGTAGGGAGTTCCAGATCGATGATTCTCTGTACACTCTCAGGTGCCAAATAAAAGTCCCCAGCCTGCTTAATAAATTTTCGATTTTTCTCAATACCCCCTGTACCTTAGTAGAACCCTCCCGTATATTAATTTTTTGAGGAAATTAACTTTTATTACAAACCCTCAATCCATTTCTTCTCTTTGTTAGAACCTTTTAACCCCAATTTTTATGGGAAAATAGTGTACTGCTATATATATTTTAGTTTTATGCTTTACGACAACCTGTTTGTGTTCCTTCCGTCATTGTAGACTAATTTAAAGCCTTTTCTCAATTTCCCATCCCCCGTTTATTTGACCCCCATTTTGTTAAATTTTGGAATTTTTATGACCCCCGTGTCTATTAGTGTAGTGCGACGCACTTCGATTCCAAATTGTTTATAGCGTTGTTGGAGTACTGGCAAGAAACAGCTATGATAGCAAATCTATTCTATATTTCGTTTCATAGACAGTTTCACCTTCTTAAAATACATGATGTAAGTAACGCTTCCATAATTTTAAAAAGGGTTTCTTCCAATGTTTTGTCACGTCTAATTTTTGTATTTGCGCAACCTTTATACTGCCAGTATCCAGAAGCTCTGCTCACATCCCATTGCAAAACTTTTATGATAATTACCTCCCAACAACTGTTCCTCTCCTTGTTGTGCTGGTAATTGTCCCTCTTTGGAAATGTGTCCCCTTCTGAGACATTGGAGGTATTCATCATCAAACTGTTATATTTGTGTAGCAATTATTTGTTACAATGTTCTTTGAAGACAGATATCTGGTGGGCAGATGCTATCCTTTGGAGTTTAGAAGTTGGGCAAACAGTTCCCTCCCCCTAATTGTAAGTTCCTTCGACCATGGTTCAAATTGCAAGTATGGATAACTTAACCGTTAACTCGGCCATTGAAATTAATATGTTGTTGTTGCTGAAAGCCTATTTGTAATGTCATTTTATATCAGAACGGGGGTTTCATCAGTGCCTGATATATTATGACCACAGTTTCATTTGGAGTTATGTGATCCTCATTACATGTCAGATTTCATAATTAATTTTGCTAACTTTCATAAGTTTTGTATTCTTGCATGTTTACCATTTATATTCTACTCCACCTGTGACTTCTCATTTTGAAGATATTACCGTCTATGATATAAACACATGCCTTCTAATGATGCTAATATCTACATTTATGTACTTATATCTTTCATTAAATTATGACTATCAATTTTTAATTTTGCATTCTTATTATCAGTTGAATATGAAGTATCTCTTGTTTTCAACTTTACTTGGATATTTTATGGTCATTCCCATATCTTTGGGTCATTCCCATATACCTTCTAATGATGCAAATATCAACATTTACATAAAACTGAAATATATACAGCAGTGCGCTATTTTGCCATGAAAATCAGGGGTAATCAGTACTAAAAAAGAATAGAAATGAAATGATGGATTTGTAAAAAAATCAATTTCCTTAAATTTAATAATAAGGAGGTCTTAATAAAGTCTGGGGAGTTGGAAAAAAATCGAAAAATGAATAAGCGGGGGGACGTTTATTTGACACCTGAGAATACTTGGCTGTCTGGTTATCAGTCCTGCTACTTTTTCGTGACAAAATAATTCTCCTATCTGCACCTGCCTATGTAACTCACCTTTCATTTTGAACTTGCAAGGGCTAAATAGCAGTCCGTTTTACATATTTGTACTGAAAAGACATCCTCCTCCATGATGTACTCAAGTACAATGATATCACTGATAATTCATAAGCTTTCATCACACTTTTAACGGTTATTCATGGTATTTCAAATGCTAAACTATTACGTCACTTCAGATTTTGGTCAGTGTCTGATATGTTATGACCACAATTTCATTCATTCTTATAGATACAGCAATTTGGAATACAGCTAAACATTACTGGTGAAAGACCACTTGATGATGATGATGATGATGATGATGATGATGATGATGATGATGATGATGATGATGGTGATGATGATGATGATGATGATGATGATGATGATGATGATGATGATGATGATGATGATGATGGTGGTGATGATGATCATGATGATAATGATAATGATGGTGGTGATGATGATGATGGTGATGATGATGATGATGATAATGATGGTGGTGATGATATGATGGTGGTGATGATGATCATGATGATGCTGATGATGATGGTGGTGTTTATGGTGGTGGTGATAATGCAATGCATCCTACACAACCAGTAAGTTGTATTGTTAGTGCCTTTGCTAGAATTTTTCGCCATTCAATTAAGATATTCGACTTATGTACTGAATTGGAGTCATGTGATCCTCATTCCATGCCAGATTTCATAATTAATTTTGCTAATTTTCATAAGTTTTGGTATTCTTGCATATTTGCCATATCTATTCCATTCCACTTACGACTTCTCAAAACTATTACTTCACTTCATATCCTTGTTTGTTTGCATTTTAGAGACGGCAACCTAGGCCAAGGAATCATTGCTGTACGCTGATATGAACATGTGACTCAAAACTCATATGCATAAGTGACACTTTGTTCATACTTCATGGTGTGTGAAGATGTAACGACCTCAGTGAGAACTCATAGATTTTTAATTGGACTTTTACTACTTTTCATAATTTTTTATCATTTAATACTTTTGTGCATTTAGACATGAGTTGCTTACTAATTTGAACTTCTAATCAGGGCCATCGCGTCTGTTGAAAAATCCGGTGGAAGTATAAAATGTATGACGATGAAACTGTCGAATGTATGCCGCGGTGAAGCTACTGATTAAACTGTCTAAAGCTACTGATATTGATCCAAGGCATGCTTAAATTTGTGTATTGAAATTTCACAACTTTCCAAAGATCATGTGATTAACCACCATGAGGCACTTGCCGACAGAGCTTTTTCCATGGCTGTGTAACGCCTCTCACACCCAGTGGTCATTTCTATCTATTTTTAAAGGAGGGCTCTAGGCACATCCACGTCCATAGTTTAGGTGTGGCCCAGCTACAATCACGCCTATATTTTCAAAGATGGAAACATGATAATTTAGTTTATTACTGATATAGTATAATCAACAATAGGAGATGCGTCAATATAGCAGTGCACAATTGATCATAGCACTTTGGAAAAAGACCAATAAACTCTGAAAAGCCAAGCCAATGCAAGAGTTTTAGGGGGACTGAGCCCCCCAAAATGAGCAAAAGTTTTAACAAGTGGGCTCTGCTCCCCTGTGCTCCCCTAGAAATCACCCTTGCTCACTCCCCCTCGCGACGGCCATATGTCCAGGTACCATTCTGTTTGATTTTCAAATCTATTGTTATTCATCATGGTTGTTATGCAAAGCTTCACTCTCATAGAACATATTTTGTAACTTGTGCCCTAATTGCCAAAGAATTATAGACATAACAGACAAGCACAAATTATCAATAAATGAAAGGGAATGACATTCCGCTTAATTCATTTGAAATATGAACACTTCCTACGTAACAATCCCATAATTTTATTTAAAATTTATAACAGAAGCGTTTCAGTTGACGCAGGATGACATTCAATTCATTCGTAAACATTCATTTCTAATCCAGTATTCTCAGAGCAGCCATGCATAAGTATAAGCCCCATGTAAATGGTCTTTTAGTTTCCAGTCTCTAATTGGTTGAACTGCCCGCACATACTGTTGGTTTTCCTAAATGCGTAATTCATGACAGTGAAGCTAGAGTGCATTGCGAACCTAACCTACTTAATGATAAGTTGATAAGTTTTTATCTTTGTAAATTTGATTTAGTACCGTAGTTCTTAAAGTGATCTCAGAAAGAGATTAGAGTTTAGTGTAATGGCTTTGGGATTCATGGTTTATCTACTAGGATTGAACTAGTAAATAAAAGGAATAAAGAATATTGATAGTTTCTTAAATATCAATGTTACGAAGGTTTTAGTAGAATCCCAATATGATGAATGTGTGTTTTTAACTTTTGAAGCTTCACCTTCCAAGAGACTTCGGGTAGCAATTAAATTTTATTCAGTTCACAAGAAAAATTAATTGTTTTGTCTTCTGGCCTGTGTTTTGACCCTAGCTTTAAATTACGCAGCTTTAAGGCATATGAACCTTCAGCGGACCATCATGCTTTGCATGGAAGTAATTTATACCCGGACTTAACAAAGCAAAATTAGTTGTCACATTTCATCAGCCCAACTTAAGATTGAGGCAAGCGTATAGGGTGCCTGTTGTACTACCAGTTTAAGGATTGACGAGCATTGAGAATAGACTTTGAGCTATGTAATCGAGCTAGAGTACAGTGAATTAGTACAGTCAGCTGGATTATAGAACAGTGAAGCATTTACTGCCACTTTGCAGGACTAGCACCTCTTATTCAAGATGGACCCTATGATGGTAGATCATGAAGGCTGGCAAACCCCCCTGCATTTAAAAGAAGTCAATCAGATTTGTAGTACTTTCCTCACATTCCAGGGACACTCTTATGCTCTAGGAATTGCAAACCTTCGTTTTTGTAACTTATGATTGTCCGTTTACTCTCAAGTGCCAAATAAACGGGGGGTCCTAATAAACAGGGGGTCGGACAAAATTCCGAAATTTAATAAATGGACTGTCAACATAGACGGGTGTTTGGAATTTGGGAAAGGGCTTTAAAGGACGGAAAGAACAAATCAGGTTGTCATAGAGCATAAAACTTAAATATATACAGCAGTACGCTAAATATATATGCTATTTTGCTATGAAAATTGAAGGCAAATAGTACTAACAAAGAAAGGAAATGAAGGAAGGAGTTTGTAGAAAATTAATAAGAGTAGGAGGGGAAGTTTATTTGGCACTTGAGAGAATGGCTGTTTACCAATTTAAGTTTTTAATGCTTACAGTAGTTACTAATTTCTTCTACGTCATGTATTCATTACGTCATGCCTTGTCCTTTGCAATTTCTAACGATATTGAATCCAGTCATTTTCAACAGCATTTAGCTTTGATCTCCTTCTTCTGCTTCAAATAATAACATAGACAAACATTGTGACGTATAGCCCTATTGGACTTGTGTATAGGGTTTTTATCCATTTGAAAATATAGCAATCCCACCGTAACATATATCTTTTTGAAAATATAGCAATCCCACCGTAACATATATCTTGATCCACTTGACACCACGATTTTAAGCAAGAGAATATTCCCATTTAGACATATTTGACATAAGCCTGAATTTACACTTGGCAAGAATTTGCAAAGGAGGAAGGCCATTGATTCTTGATAGTATCACTTTTATCGCTTCATTATTCGCTGTATTACATTTTGCATACTCAATATATTTACTAAAACACAAATTTTCTCTTATATTTCTTTGTTTCCTGTGATGTCATTTTAACTCATTGCCCCTCTCTATGAGCTCCTTGTTTATTTTCCTAATAAGGAAATATAAACAAATGAGAAGTTGGAAAGAATATGAGAACGTACGACAAAGTAATACCAAAATGAAGTGAATAGTTTCAAAGAAATGTGATACTCTAAAGCCCATAATAAACGGGTGGGGCTCAGAATAAACCGGGGGTCTAGCAAGTCTCCAAAGTCAATATACGGGGGGTTCAAAATAAGCAGGGGGCAACAAGTCAGAGATCAATAATTATGGGGGTTACACAACTTATGGGGGTCTAAAAACTTCCAATTTAATAAACGTATGGCGTAGGAGTAAAGGGAGAATTCTATGCACTCTTATAGACGTTGGTTGGAATCTTTCAATTTCGACATACTTCAAAAGAATAAAATACACTATTTCATGGTACTAGCCTCTGGTATTTTTAGTGAAAGCAGTCAATGTAATAAGTGTGGCAGACGATGGCATAAGTATAACAATGAACATTGCTGCTTCTGTGTTACTATCAACAATTGTTTTTGTTAGATGTTTTCACAGAAGTGATAAGCGAGGGGGTTAGCTTATTTGGGACTGAAGGTTGGCTGGACAAATCTAAAAGCTGGAAAATGATCTACAAAAATGATCTACGTAGATAGATCAATTAAGCTAATAAACTCATGACCTCAAATTTTACGGCAGCGTCAGAAGCAGAAAATGTACAACTTTTTCGTCCATTTTGCAAAGGGCAAGAACAAGAAAACTGTAACGGCAGAGTCAATAAACTTGGCAATTTGTAACTTGCCATAACGTCTCGGCTTTTAGCTTTTAGCATCTAACTATTACGTCTAAAACCTTCGTCCGAAAATTGCTTATTATCTCCGCAAATTCACTTTTCGACTCTCTGTGACAGAAGCTACTTACAAGTGCCCCTTCCCCAGCTGCCATCGATTCGGCAATGTCTTGGCAACATTAGTCGACCAAAGACAAAACACAATACTTAATTGTCTTGGAAGCTTTTTTTACAAAAAAAATATTCTTGAAAAATACTCTGCTACCTCTGAAACATTCGGTAAATTCGGCACATCTGCCCCCTGAATTTTCTTGAGAAACTGCCACTGTTCAACTCTACTAGAGGCGCAAGAGAACTTATCTCGCCAATCTTTTGGACTAGGCCGAAACGGAAAAAGTTGCACTCATCACTTTCAGAACCACTCTGCTCTTCTAATTCCAACATTGAACTAAATCTTAGTCCTCTATTGCCATTTTACGTATCAAAAGCTTACCAAACGTTTTTGTTATGGAACGTGTCACTTGAACTGTTTCCAGAATTAAGTTGATGAACAGGGGTATGAAGATTCACAAGGCTGAGAACAATAGCAGACCCTTCTAGACAATAGCGCACATCTGCTAGGTGTACAATTTCAGACGACTGAAACTGAATTGAATGCGACGGACAAAACCAAGTTGTACTATGGTCGAATATGCGACTTGATAAGTCGAAGATGCGACAAAACGTCAACTGGAATGAAAAATTGGTTTTATACGTTGCATTGAAGGCGAATTTAATTCACACTAAGTGAAATTCTTGCTACAGTATTTTAATTCGACGTGACTAAAATGCGACGTATAAGCCTTAGAGTACCTGTCAGCCAATGTCTACACATCGAGGGAACAATAGACAGAAATCAGTTTTTAATCAGCAAAAGTTGAAAAAGTGAATTACTCTGGAAAATAACTTCTATCTGAATACGTGAAGATCATTCATTCACAAAATGAAAAAAGAAAGATTTTACATAAATTTCTTGACTTGAGAAAGAATGTAATTTGAAATCCATGCAGGGAGACTATCATTTATTTACAGCCTAAATGCTTAAAAGGAAATCTGCAAAATGCTAGAAATTCAGTTCAATCTAACAGAAAAGGGAGAGCACTCTCAAAATTAGGCAGTCATGTAAATAATGACATTCAGTTCATTTAATTTTAAGATTCCACATCATACAATTACAAGTAAAATTAATAAAGATATTCGCTTCCAGTTAAGGTACCACTGATTAAACGCTTAGTTTCATAGCCGAAAATGATTTTCGAAACCTATTTCAACAGGTTCTGACCTTAGTCTAATCTATAGCAACTGCTTTTTAACTCCTCGGCGGTTCTCTCCATCTTCGTACTTCGGTAGACCAAGATGGCCGCCAAGCAGTTCCTCTAGACTCGTGTTCAGATATCTAATGCGAGATCCAGTCTTTCTTTTGCGATCAGTGGTAAATTTTATACTTAGCGCCAGCCGCATTTAATGGATGGAGCATGCGCAGATATGAGTGGATAATGGATGGTCTGCAAGGTGACTAGTATTCGGCTGGTTTGTTTATTAGCGCTGAAAAAGAAGTAATTCAAGAGAAAGCCCTAAAAGACAGATACATCTGCGCAAACTTTAAGGATGAATTTTCCTCACAATTACTTACCTGAAAGAGGTGAAAAAATTCAAGCTATTAGAAATGTGTTTGTATCCTCATCCCAGATTGGAAACTTTGAATGATAAACGGGGGATGTCTAGCGGATGTCAAGATTAGTCATTAATCACTTTCCAAACAATTTATACATCAAACGAAAGTACCCACGAAGATATTTAACAATATGGGAAAAAATTTACGGTTTACCATATGGTTACGACCTTAACACAAAATAACTTCCAAAACAAGGCATGTTTTACCATATTTGGGCAATTTCATAATGGCGGAAGTAAGAAAACTAACGCTAACCCTAACCATACCAAAAACCCTAACTTTTCCCGTAACCCTAACCCTCCAAAAACCCTAATCCTTTCAAACATCCTAACTCTTAGCCAAACCCTAACCCTGGAAGCGTATTATGGCGAAATACCTTGGTTGCTAATCTTGACATCGGCCAACATCTCATCCTTATGTTTGACTATTTCCTTGGTTTCCTCTTTCTGCTTCAGGTGCAAATGTTACTAGATTCCCAAAAATATTTTGAATTGTGGTCATAAGCTCCGACAAAAAGTAACTCCAGGCTGTCGTTCTGAGTAGCTCCCTCAAGTAGTTTGTTAGGACACCCCTGATCACTAATACTGTTCTCCATATTTTCATTCATTCTACGTTGGATACAACAGTTTGTTTAGGCGATGTGCACCTTAGTTCATGCACGAGCCTCGGAATCAATAGAATTTATATAAGAATAAAAAGTAGGTCGGTAAAGGGAATGTTTCTGGAACATTTTATTCCTGGGGTTTGCGTTATTTTATTATATCGCTCAGTCCAGCATTTGGATAAGCTATAGCCAACATGCATTTTAAGGTAGCCTACCTAAATAACCAGGGAGTAAAGAGATAATACGTATACTCACACACAAATACATGAGACGTGGGACAAATGCAGGGGCGTCATGGCACCTTTAGAGTGGGGGGCCAAGTTCAATGATTTCCCATTAAAATTCGAAACTTTTATCTAACAGCAAAAGTCCAAAAATTTTCCCACAAAGCATAAAAAATCTCCAAATATCTGACAATTTCAACAAGAAAAGAAAGCGAAGCGAACAGAAAACTTTCAGGGTCTAGAAATTAGCTTTGGGAATTTACTGGTGATTTACTTTATGAGGCCCCTCAGACCTTGAAGCATTGGGTACTATGAGGCCCCTTTGAGCTTGTGATCCTGGGGCAATTTGCCCCCTCCAGTCCCCCTCTTAGCAGTTCTGCTCACTAGCGAAATGCAAGAAATTAATTTATGAGAAATTAAAAGCCTGGTATTCTTCAAAAAATATGGTGACTGCTAATGGCGATGCTGCGAGAGATGCTACTGAAGTCGTAAATCCTCTTACAGCAACCCTCGAAGTAGAAGGTTTTGACCAGTAATCCATGCCACCTGAAGTCGACACAACTGTTCTAAATGAGATCAGGAAAGTTCAAATGAAAGTAAACCTAGCTGATCTCCTATTCCAATTGTTAATTTCAAAGGTCGAGTACTGGACCAGCAAAAAGAAATTTACTGAGCATTTTGTAACTGTAGGCCCAAAACTTCCAAGTAGTATAGGCCAAAAACCTGATGATAACCCTTTGAATGAATGATGAAAATATGCCAAAATTCCAATTCACACAGTTCGCTGCTAACTATATCAAGAAGGCTGTTATAGCTTTAAAAATTCAAAATCGTCTGGAAACAACAAAATTCCAATAGAACTCTTAAAGGATGCAATCGAGGCCATCTTTCAGCCTCTGGCAATACATCTTTGGAGGAAGGGACTTGTCCAGATATGTGATTACTTGCACGTGCCACCCAACTTTTTAAATCAGGCCAAAAATCAAATTTATCAAAGTATAGGCCGATATCAGTTCTCTCTGTGTTCCCCAGGCTACTCGAGAAGCTGGCGCATAATCAGCTTTATGATGTTTTTAGATCAAATGACTTATCATCAAAAAATCAATTTGCTTGTCGGAAATTACACAGCACGATAACTTCGATGTTTAATATCACGGAAGCTTGGTACAAAAATATTGATGAACATAAATTAAATATGAGTATATTTATGGGCCTGAAAAACGCTTTCGACATGGTTGACTATCATATTATATTATCAAAGCTATCAGCACTTGGTATCCTTGCAAAAACACATTGCTGGTTCAAAAGATACCTAAAAATGGAAAGCAATTCTACTATTTTGAGGGCCAGAAGTCACCTGCAAGTAATTTAGATTATGGCATTCCTCAGGGGCCGTGCTTGGGGCCCTTACTATTCATTATATATATTAATGGTTTCGAACGCTCTCTTCAAGGCACAACTCCCAACATGCACGATGATGATACAAAAATAACCTGTTCCTCTAGTGATAGCGCATCTTTACAATGGAATATAGGTATAATGTTGCGGAATAGACAGGCTGAGTTTAAACGCAAATAAAAGTGAATTCATGGTCACAAGTCATTCAAGACATTACAATAGCCTGAATGAACTTAAGGAAATTAAAGTCAACCAGGAAATAATAGGTAGGTTTGCTAAAACCAAATATCTTGGTCTTAATATAGAAGAGTGCCTCAGCTGGAAGGATCAATATAAAAAGTTAAAGATAAGGTTAAAGGTTGCCTCTCTGCCCTTCAGAGGCTGAAGGATATTCTACCCCAGTCAAAGCCAGATGCTGTATACCGAACACTAATTGAGAGCCACCTAAGGTGTGGTAATATCATTTGGGGCTGCATTTCATATTCCAAGCTAGATACTCTGCAGAAATTGCAGTCTAGAGCCAAAACATTGATCGAGTGCGGAAAACACGAGATTGGATGAATCTGCGCACTAGTCCAGAAAATTTACAAGATAAGTTTGTCGAGAGATCCCATATCTCAAGCCATTCCACCAGAAATAGCCGAGATTTGCACCTACCCAAGCCTCGACTGGAATTTACAAAGAATAGTTTCCAATTCACAGGAGCCTTCACATGGAATGAGATCCAACAACAACAACATGGAAACTATCCCTCTCTAGTTCGCTTCAAAAAGGAAATGAAACAGCTTCTGAAAAAGCTGAGATGGGTAGCAGCAATCAAGCACGACCCCTAGGAGGAGCAGCTTTTTAACTCGCTGATAGGGCATCGTGGCTAAATATTTATTTATTCATTATTTCCAATTATGATTATTATTATGAACAAATCAAATTTGTAAATCTTTTTATGGGAGCCCTGGCACTATTGGGTCTTCTTCTGAATCTTTTATTAATCTTCTTAAATTTCTCAGTTTCAACGACAAAGTGCAAAAACACATTCTATCTAACCTCACCCATATAACTAGAAGAAGTACATACTTTATTTTCTGCTGCCGAAATAAACTGTGGACAAACCCTGATTTACTCAACTTATGAGAAATGCTATTGATTTTTTCTTTTTAATTTTATCTTATTTTACATTCTATTCCATTGATGTCACAGTAAATTTTTTTCCATTTTGTTTAGTTAAGTAGTCTACCTGGCAGCCAGTTGTACGTTGCCTAGTTTTAGAGAGACCTATAATTGTATTTAATTATATGAGAATGAAATTGAAGTTTGAAAAAAACTATATACCTGAACTGTTATAATATCTATTCAAAATTGAGGAATGGGATGAAGTAATTATGTGAAAATTGCTTGCTTTCAAAGAGAAAGGAAATAACTGGAAACTGTTTAGAGAATCAAAAAACATAAATATAACCTCTAACTGTAACAGACAAAAATGTAATGACAAGCAGAAAATGACTTTTCAATTAGTATGTACAGAGCTACAACAACACATATATAACATAAATAAGCATATTTACTATATAATTTCCCCAAACAGCTTTTTCTACCTATAAACAAAGCTAGGTCACGTTCAATGTGTTCATAGTGGCCTAGGTACAAAGATTTACTTCACCCCAGAACATATGTAATATAGCGCAGTTTGTTATATGAATATCAAATTAATATCAAATTAATGTACTAGGTCAAATAGACAATTTGATAATCAAGCGGTTTACACTGCAAAAAGTTGATTCGAATAAAGTGGATCCCATTGAACAGGGGCATCGAAATCGGAATGCTGGGGGACACTACCCCCCCACCCCTTATGCAAAGCAATGGTATTTTTAAGTTGTTTGCATCTTCTTCTAGAAGGTGCTACAAAAAACCATCAGTAATCCATTTGTTCATATTCCAAAGTCATTT
>WIPJ01001036.1:1212-21086 GCA_018155075.1 Cassiopea andromeda
TTCTTTTTTCACTGCCTGTTTGAAAAACAAAACAAAACACTTTGAATAAAATCAATGTCCTTTGGGGATACTTTCAATGGATAATTACTTGAATGGTAGACAATGCAATGTACGTAAGTGTTACTCAACCTTTTTGGAGGCACGGGACATATTTTAGAGAAGAAAAACACTAGAGTGCTGTGGCGCCATAGTAGGCAAACACTGATATACATAATATAATTTTAACGGTAACCTTTACTTCTTTCTTTCAACGGTAACCTTCACCTAATCAATGTCCTCTGGGGAAACTTTCAATGGATAATTACTTGAATGGTGAACAATACAGAGGAATGTTGCATACGCAATGCAATTTCAATGCTAACCCATTCTTCTTTCTTCTTTTTCTCATTTCCTTCATTTCATTGTTTTTCTTCATCAGCATCTTTCTCATCACAACTGCCATCATCATCTTCGTTGTCATTTTCTGCTACTTTCTTCTTTTTTGGTCTCTCATGATATGACTTTGATTTCTCTGAGCAGAAATTTCAAATATTGAACACTATCCTTTCAGTGAATTTTTCAATTAACTTGCAAAATACCTAATGATCAAACTAAGCAATTTTTAAAATGATCACGACAAAACTAGGATACAAAAAATTCTCAAATTAGACCGTTGGGGCTTATCTATTTTCCTGACTTTTGTGTGGTTGCCTATTTGAGTGAAGGACTTATTCAAAGGAGGGGGCTTCAAGTTTTTTTTGATGGTAGGTCATATTCAAGGTAAAATTTTCAATTATAGAATATTTCTTTGATGCCACAAATACAAGCAATGGGATGCCGTTTAAAGGACATAAGAGTTATTGTTAATAGATAGCGACAGCAACATACTTGGGTGGGAGCTTATTAACAATTTGTAGCTCTAGGGTAGGGGACTGATCAGGGGCTCTTTTGAGGGAGCAGAATTTATGGTAGTTTCTTCAAAAAATTGAAGGAAAAATCCACATAAAAATCTTCAATTAAAAAATTCTCAATGAAAAACTGACTTAAACCAATCAGGTAATCATCAAAGTGCTAAAATGATCTGTGAATTACTCAATCACTCCAACCACTTAAATCTTCAATCACAAACTTAATAAAAATTAATTGCCATCACTCATCACTAATCAATAAGCACAAAAATCATTTAGTCAATTTGTCAGTCATTCAACTGATTAGTGAACTTATCAAATCATTCAATGGAGAATCAATTACTCATTCACTCACTCAATCAATCAATCAATCAATCAATCAATCAATCAATCAATCAATCAATTACCTTTCTTCACTTCTCACTATTTGTTGACACTGAAACAAAAATAACTGATGTGGGAGATTGTCAACACAAATGATTTAAACAACAGATACAAACAAATGATGAAGACAATAAATGTAAAAAACTCTTTCTTGCTTTATCACTATTCATAGAAGAGCAAAGATACCATAAATGACTAAGTGCCTGGTGAATTTATTGACAATTTTGATCAAAACATGGAGTGATGTTATTTTGAAAATGGAGTTCTAATTTACAAACACTTCAATTCTTTGCTTTATCACTACAGTAGAATCCCGTTGACTCAGACCCTGCATAACATGATGTGGTTATATGAGCCATGGCCATTATTTGTCATGTGCCTTTATTCAACTTTGTTCAGTACACACAGCAGCAAACATTTTCAATTACTCAATGCACTTCTTAACTGTATCACAACTACATTAAGTAGGTAGTTGCAATTGTTAGAAGGTGACCAAACCCTCAGATGGTGACAGAGCACTAGTATAAGAGACAAAACCTACATTTCCATTTTGACTTGTGGCCTGATGCATCCATAGAAATGAATAGAAGTAACTAGGGAGGAGAAGTGACCCTGGATAAAGAGGAAGAGAATAGGAATGCTGCTCAGCAATGAGACTTACTAACCTAGAAAGTAACAATATCAGGAAAAATTTTTGTATGTTTTCTCCATTTCTAAATCTATACAATGTCAGTCCAAGAAATGTCTCATGAAAAGTCAAAATAGACAGAATGATAGTGATTATGGGAGGTGATCAGGGGTACTATGGAATGAGGATTGAGGGGAGCTCAGACCTATATCAAAGTGGAGAGAGGTTTTGAGGGGCACAGCCACCTTCCAGTTAGCATACAGCAGATTGGATAAAATTCTAGCTTGGTCTGCACTTGCTTGCATTTACAAAAAAAGTGGACATGTCAGTAAATTGGACAGTTTATGATCTTTGCATCCAGGTACTTTTGGTTCTGTCTTGTTTTGCATTACATACACATAAAACAGGGATAGACACACCATTATCACAAAAGTAACATGGATGAAGTCCTGGGAGTGGCCTAGGCCTCCATTCTACATGTTTAAGATGGTACCCCCTGAGCTCCATGGTGGTAATGAAGATGGCATTACAGAAATGAATACATTAACATAGCTTACTTTCTTAACCTCTGAAATGTTGATAACCACATCAGAAGATAACTATACTACCTAAAATAATTGTAATAACTTTTCATGATATGAATAACTCAAAATACCTTATCAAATTTACCCATGTACAATCATTCACAATTTTCTGCAATACAGCTAATACATGCTCCCTGTTCTCCTGGAGCTCCATGGAGGTGATGATAATGGCATTACAGAAGTGAATACATTAATATAGCTTACTTACTTCACCTTTGAAATGTTACTAACCATAAGAGAAGATAACTATATTACCTAATATAATTATAAGAACTTTTCATGATATGAATGACTCAAAATACCTGGTCTCCATCACATCATAGTTTTGTGGCAGCATTAGCATATTTATCCATGGACAATCATTCACAATTTTCTGCAAGACAGCTAATATATGCTCCTTTATCTGCATTTCACTTCTGCAATCACCTCACCATCCATTGCTGCATCTGTGAAAATGTTTTGATAAAGCACAAGCTCAAACAGTCAATTTTGATTTCTCATTTTGCAACATGATAAATGATTTCATCAATTTTGATGATGCTGGTGGAGTTCTGGTAATGCCTTCCACTGTCCCTCTTACTCCCAGGACATGCAGAATTCCTCTTTCATGTAGGATGTCTAGCTATTCTGAAACATGGAGCCATAAGTGGAAAATGAGAGCAGCATTGTCAAAACTTAAAATTACAGATTTACAACAATTAAATTCATGACATCCCTGGTACTTCCTAAATCCCTCCTTCACTCTCTTTATGAGGCATAGCAAGAGAGATTGCTTCCCAAAAACAAGGACAACAACTTGCTTTGAACTTATCAAATATATGAACTGTAAGACTTTCATAGCAAGGATACTTCAGGTATGATGAGGACTACAATGGAATATTTGCCTTGTGTTGTGCAGGGGCCCTCTCCCCATGCACATCAGCTGTCAACTGCAGTTGCAGCCAGACAATTTTTGCAAAAATGAGTATTTGAGCTGCACTTAATTCTTTTAGAGCAGCACTTTTATATGTTAGTCTTTACTCAGTGTAAGTATCAGTTTACCACATACAAAATAACAGATTTAATAATAACTCAATTATTAAAGCTACAATGTTCCAACTGAAAAGAATTAAAGACAGGCAAGGGTAGGGCACATTTGGAGAATTTTATGTAAGGAAATCTTTTGAGGAGGAACTTCTTCTGTAACTTGGCTAATCAAGGAGAGAGCACCCTCTATTTTACATCTATGATTAATGAATTTGAAACAATTATGTTATGACATCAAGTCAGTTCTACAATCTGGGAAAGTGTAATTGTCTCAGACTGGGACTTCCATTATTGGTAATTGTTTACAAAGAAGAATAATTTGAGTTTTTGATGAAAACTACAAGCAGGTTGTGAATTTTTCATATCAATGGGAATGTCATTCTAACATCTAGCACCAAAGTAGCTCACAGACCTGAGGCAAAACTATACTGTGTTTTTATGAGTTATTAAAATATTGCTGTTACTAACTTGTCATGTACCATATTGCTGAGCAGAACCAACTAATTCAAAACAAGAGTGAAAACAGGGGGGATATCTTACTAACATAGTCATACAAAAAACTAAGTAATTTCAGTTTAAAGAGATCATGCAACTTCAAAATCCTCAAGTTTGAGTAAATAGGTGTAGATGGAGAAGTAAAATTTTCAAATGAAATTGCCTTACAACCTTTTTCTGTAGTACGAACGCTGAGGCTATATGAGTTTCATATGTAAAACCCCAAACTAGGATACCATATTAAAGAAATGGCGAAAATAAAGAACTGTAGATACAAATTAAAAGTAGGTCACTATCCGACCTTTTCATACTCTGATGACTGTCGAACGAAAAAAAGCGCGTAAGTATGTCAAAAGAATGTTGCCGCGTTTTTGTGCTGTGACAAATTAAAATGCCAAGCTGAACAAAACTCTTTTTGCAAAGCAAATTCATACGTTACTCTATACTCTCAGCCACGCAAACTTCTTTTCCAAGCTACTTACAGCCGTGCAATATCTAGGCTACCAAAGAAATCCAACGTACATTATTCAAAGTTTCCAATCTGGGATGAGGATACAAACACATTTCTAATAGTTTGAATTTTTTTCACCTGTTCGAAGTAAATGTGAGGAAAATTAATCGTTAACATTTGAGTAGATGCAACTGTCTTGTAGGTCCTTCTCTTGAATTACTTCTTTTGTGCGCTAATAAACAAACCAACCAAATCCTTGTCACATTGCAAGTTGACTGCCAGTTTAACTTCAACGGAATTATTAATAAGAAACCTCAGTATGGAAAAGAGATCACTGTTGGCGCGAAGGTCATTTTTTGCGAATATTGTGTTGTATTGCTTGTTAAAAAAATGGGCAAAATATTTGAAAGTGAAATAGAACGGAGATTACAGTAAATTAGTACTGATAATTGGTGAAAGGTAAGCAACATGAACTAGAAGTTTAGCTATTGTATATTTCCTCATTCTACGGTGATTGCCAGAATTCGAGGAGGTCTGTCCTGTGCAAACTTTCACAAGGACGTAAGTTCCGGGGGGCCCCCCAATAATTTTGATGATACAAATTTTTTTAATGTAAATTATACTGCGTTTAGAAGGTCGGAGAATGCATCAACATCAATAACCACATGGTAGATTACTAGGGGGGCACTACAGTATATTCACTTCATATTCTAAACTTTTTCTTTTTAATTTGGCCACACTTAGGCCAGACTTTTTCTATATTGCAGAAAATTGTGTTAATAACGGTATTGTATTTTTAGACGCTTTAAAACTATAAAAGATGTACATTTAAATTCACAAAAGAAACTTTTTGTAACATTGTTATTAATATTACACATTTCGAATCTCAATTTTGAATCCGAGTCTCGGATTGAATCATCATACAAAGAAAAAACAAACTGGATTTCTCCTTCTACAAAATATAAGCGGAGAAAGAAAGCAGATCATTTTTCAAAATGGCATCTGCAGATTCTGGGAAGACCTCTTCATCTACAGGCGATTTTCCGGAAAAGCCACACCAACCGAGAACAATAACGTTTCCTATGAGAAACAGGGAAGCAGAAGCGAGCGTTCAACCCCAAATGGTTTGATCAATTTACATTTTTGCATTACCGGGAAGATAGTGATTCTGTGATTTGGCATACATGTGCACTTGAAGACAAAGGCTATACAGTAATTATTTCTGCTGTTTTTCTATTACCGTGCAGAAAGAGAACCTTCGTGATCCTAAGTCATGTTAAGGCCTCAGAGATGGCAAAATCTCTGGAGCTTACGGGGGCTCCGCCCCCTGGACCCCTGCCAAGGCTCTGTCCTGGACCCACTGTGTGCCTTACAGCACCCCTTAGACCCCCAGCTGTTTTAGGCGGTGCCCTAACGTCATCGCGATGGCCAAAGTTTAAACAATTACGCTAGAAGTTAGCCCCCTCAAAGTATTTGTAGAAATTACGGCCCTGTTTCAAAATTCACAATTTTGATGCATGCACTTTTAACGGGTAACGTACTTCCACAAAGCACCCTCCTGTTGTCGAATCGCCATTTTTCTTTTTGCATAGTGTTTTTAGCATGTCAATCTGTAGTTCCCATATTTTCAGGTGCAGTCCTACCTTGATGTAATTGCCCTAGCATTTGCGTTTACCTGTCATGTTCTGCAAATTACAATATTTCTTCTTAATTGAGCGAACATTGTCACAGCTTTTGGTGGTTGCTAAGTGTCAAAAGCTAGTTCTGACATCATAGCATTTTTGCCCAACGGATATAATTTGCATTGCAATAGCGGTGACGGGATATGTTACGTCAGTTGACGGACCGTCCGTTGAGCTTCAATTGAACATCCGTCAGTTAAATCGTATGCATGGTATACCCTAAAAGTCAATGATATGCTACTTTTGTTCTCAAATTCAGTTAAGACTTTTATCCATTTATCCGAACTACTGAGTTCTGTTTCTTTCATTTTGAATGGTTGGTATGAAAATCCAGAGACGGCGGAGCTGGTAGGCCAAGTATTCCAGTTGTCGCAACAAAATCTATAGACTTTGACCATTTTGATGCATTTTCAGAAGTTTTTCGGAACAGATAAAATTATCATTCTGTCGTCCCTGAAATGATCAAACTGGTGTTTACCATGTTTGAGCTCTTATGAAGCGCAAATTATTGAAGTATAGCCTATGGAAATTCAAAGCGCCACGGAAATGCTAAAATGGTGTGTAGAAATCTAACCCTGTGCAACGCAAACCAACCACAAACAAATCAAAATCCAATTCCATCCAGTTTCACAAACAACTGATCAAGTTTTTCCATCCAAACTAATTAGATTTTTTGTACCAGTATGCACGCCGAACCCCATAAAATAAAACTTAGTGCACACCGGGGATTTTTGGGCCTAAATAAACGCACTGCACCATGGGATTTAATGAGAGTAAGCATGGAAAGATAAACTTTACTTGCTATTGCTCATTACTTTCGCTTGCTATGAATAGAAGTCATTGCATAACAATAACATAACGATCACAGGGAATGTATCAGATCATATTCCAACATTTGATCCATTTTCAAAATTTTGGCAGAACAGTCAAAAGTATCATTTAGCTGTCCCTGAAATGATCAGTATTGTTTCTCGTGTCTGAGCTCTTATGAAGCGCCAATTATTGACGTATATCCTATGGAAAATCAAAGCAACACGGAAATGCTGAAGTGGTGTGCAGAAATCTAGCGCTGTGCACTGCAAGCCAAAGGCAAACAAATCAAGCTCCCATTCCATCCAGTTTCACAAATAACTACTCAAGAATTTACAAACGCTAACAGTTTTTTCAATCAGTTTGCACGCCGAACCCCAAAAACCAAAGCTTAGTGCATACCGGGGATTTTCGGGCCTAAATAAATGCACTGCACCATGACATTTAATGAGAGTAAGCATGGAAAAATAAACTTTGCTTTTTATTGCTCATTACTTTTGCTTGGTATGAATAGAAGTCATTACTGTCATATCACTCATCACACTTTTAAGTCGCATTTAAGCAACTTGACTTTTCTCACGTGACGTATATGACATCAAAGGAGAAAAATTTAAGATGAAACGCCAAAATGCTAATGAAAACACCTAAAACGAACTTTACACTGTCTTTCTCATGAAACTGAATGCGCACAGCTAAAAATAGTATAATGCACTCAGCATCAAAGAAACTTTATTTTTAGGATAAGCTTTTAAGTTAGCGTGACATACGTGACATCACACAAGTTACATCATCTCAGCAATATTTTGTTTCCTTGAAACTGTTCTAAATTGCTAAAAGACAATCTATCTAGTGGCCTAGGTGACAAATTGATTAGTGGATGTAAGCTTGTAAACAATCTTAATCACAAACACTAAATGTTTAATTTCAAACACCTCTGTTAAGTTTACATAATTGATCTGGCTAGCTAAAGATGTTTTTTACACTGCAGGTTGAAATTTAATGCGACACATTGCGTGTTTCGGAATGTTGGGTCAGGAATACTTTCATATATTTGCGCTCTTATGTGAAGGTGATTGTTACTTACAATTTTTCATTTTAGGCATTTTAAGTTGGTTTTCATTGAAGTTGCTTGTCCATTTTTCCCTTTGTTCAAAGTTGTTTTTCTCTACTATTGCACGGGTAGTCGCAAAAGGCTTAAGCCCAGTATATTATACAAGTCGTTTAATTAATCATTCTCACGTTTACGTATGTGACATCAAAGAGAAAAATTTGAGATGAAAAGCCAAGATGCTAATAAAACACTTGAAAGCGAACTTTACAAATTCCTTCTCATGAAACTGAATGTGCAGAGATAAAATTATTATCAATTAATTTTTCGGACAAGTTTTTAGATAGCGAAAATATTCATTTCTAGTTATAGATATTCCATAGTAGCAAATGGCGTGAACTAATTATATTATACAAGTCGTTTAGTAAATCATTTATTCCATGGAGACAAGCTCCCTATATCTACAAGTTACTTGTTTACTAGTTATCAAGCTATCAAGATTCTGCTAAAACCTTCATGTGTTTTCTGTGCGCTTTGATATTATGGAAGAATATCATTGTGGTTGGTTATGTACCGTTTTATTTAGTACCTTCTATATATATTGTGTACTATATATTAAGCATCAATGTTTAACAAAATTTTAATAGTGTTTTCTAATCAAGAACTTTCTTTCTGCAGTACATACCTTCATAGTCTAAAATAATTAAGAGAAGGAGGTTGTTTGCATTTTTCCAGTTTAATAAACAATATTTCCAAAATAACTGGATTTGTGGATTCCTCTTTAGTTCCATACTTACGTGGTTTTAGGAAAGGCTTCAATACACAGCATGTGGCGACGCTTAAAATGGCTTTAAGAATTAGTTTCCTTGAATCTCATAGGACAGCCCTTTTCACTTTAGAGCTACACCATTTCCAGATAGGACACGTTACATGTAGTAATTGATTTTAGAAGCTCTCTGTTTTAGAAATTGAATTTCTAGAAGAGAGAGAGCATGAAAGAGAGAAAGATGAAGAAATTTCAAGGGATATATTATAATGTAATAGAGGTAAGGGAGCGAAGGGGTGAAGCCCCCCAGGAAAGTATCTAAGAATTATGCTACTTGGATCTCAGAAGAAAGTCTTTCTAAGTTTAATGATATGATTTTTATAAATCAACAACAGCACACTAAATCATTGACTTGAGAGGTTGTAATTCCCGCTATAAAAAGTGTCCAAGGACAGAAGACTCTGTTACTCAAACAGTTAGTCATGGCCCCCCGCCCTCCCCTAATGTGCGGTTCCCTGTTATGCTATGATTCGCATCGTCCGCCAACTTGAATGGCCTCGATATCAAAGTCTAATATGCAAGCTCTGATGAGAGGCCGTTAATATTTTAGGATATATCGAAGTGTGTAGAGGACACCATTGCGTTGTGACAAGTACTCTGTTGAGGTTTGATGGATGTAGACAATGGCTATGACTTCTTTTGCTGTATTTTGAATTTTGGTGAGTAAATTTTACGCTTTTGCTTTGTTATCGGCCATTCTTTGTAGTTACTAATTGCCTTTCGCTTTAGTCGAAAGTTAAGATGGCTGCCGGCGGAGCTAATGCACTTTTGTACCTCTCCCCCTACATGTGACCCGAATAAATTATATTCTATTCGATAGCTCTCGATTAGCTGATTAAAATGCTACCATGCTTTACGCTCTACGTCATGTATTCAAGGAATTATCAAACAAATATGACATTGCATTCCGTTGCTGCAGTACTATTAGCAAGCTCTATTTTTAGTCATACATTCTCGAGTGCCAAAAATTCGCTCTTCTATTGTTTTCATAATGGTGTTAGGTCCAGGTTCTGTTCAAGTTGATTGTAAATATACAAGTGTATAGCATCAAACCAGAATGTTTGAGTTGCGGTTTGCTAGGCCCTCGTTATGACTCAGGAAAACACCATGCCATATGGTTTAACGTCTGTTAGATATGCAGTTGCCATGTCTTGGAACACCACTCCCAGCGTCATCAAACAGTCTACTATAGTTACAAATTTTCATCATATAATCAAAATCCATCTGTTTTACTACTACCAATAGAAGTCTTGTTATGACTTCTCAGAGCTGTCAAGATGTAGTATAATCAATTAAAATTCAAATAATTGGTTTTCAGTACAAGCCGTTGCTCTCTCCTTGATAAGTCTCTCTATCTATTGAGAGGGCTCCTTTAGAAAGTTTCTGCATACAAATCTCCTTGGTCTTTTCCAATATTATGATATCTTTTTTTGTTTTAAATTTTCTCTTTCTTACTTAATCATGATTTAAATTATATATTTATATAGTCTATTGTGATTTAAGATTTGTATGTGTGGAATTTAAAGAAGGAAATGAAATGAGCTTGAACTTCCTTTTTGATAGTAAATAGTCAAAAGTTGATCAACTTCACTTGCTATAAAACTTATGGTGTGTTGGTAATAAACCAAACCTGTTAGTCTACTGATATTGGCATTTCCTACAGAATCTCTGTGATGATGGTGGATATCAACAATTCCATCAATTACCAATGGTCATGAATACTATATCAAACAGTTGGATATTATCCACTGATTCCAAATGAATAAAAACGTGTGCAAAGCACAACAATTTGTGAGTAATCCAATAAAACACACATCAAAGTATACATGTTTTACCATATTTGGTAAATGTCATAATGGTGGACATACGAAAACTATACCAAGTCCTTTCAGTGTCCCTAACCCTTTTGTAACATTGTATGGGATTCTTTACATCTGTTGCAAATGATGGTTATTTTGTAACAACAATAGAAATGTAGCTCCTATTTAATAAACAGTTAAGCATTTAGCTTGGAGCCAAGCTTTACTGCAATTGATCAGAAATATAACATTTTGCTCAGATAGATAGACATTAATTCTACAGATGAGAATTTTAGAATTTATGCCCGGATACACGTGCGATCTCATATGAACGTGTCCAAAGATGTGTAAAATCTCCAGCACGAGTGAAAAATGCCCACATCAACAATTTTGTCAACGGTGCAATCTCACATGCCAAATAAGACCTTTGTTATCACAACTGCCGTGACATTTTGCTTTCATTACTCTGCTATGTCCTGTTTATATCCTCAATGAGATATTTAACATACTTCAGCAACAAGTAACTCTGTATTTTTGATACAGAAGTCTTGGATCGCACGTGCAATTCCAAATAATAGTGAGAATTTTAGAAGTTATTTAAGGACTTACAAAGGCAATCTGCAATTTGTTTGTATTTTTCATAATTAGCAGATTTATTGGAAGTTTGAGTGATAAAGACATTCAGGTATCTGTCAGATGTCAAAAAGTATGTTGATCCATGACCCTTTTCATGTTGTATTGTTATCCCAAGAACTTTGTTGTATGCAAACTGATGCAAAAGTTAGAGGGCAATCTTAGCAGAAGTATTAGTTGCCCTTAATACCTGTGTGGATAGTCTTACAAATGACATTTTTTCCAGCTAGGTTATCATATCAGGTAGCTAGAAACATCTTGTGGTGTGCCAGAGACTTGAGACAGTGTATAAAGACTGTGGCCTAAACTCTCTATTCCCATGCTGGGACAAGGAAAAAGAATGTTCATAGGATTCACCCTGTTTAAAATTGTTTCAATAGCTATACTTAAGACCTTCTTTGTTAAACTGGCTCTCACCCAAGGACCATATGTTTGAGGGAGGGGATTAGAGTGTTTATTGCTATATTCTAAGTACTGAAATCTGAAAGCAAATTTCCTAGTTTTATGTCCTCAGTGAATGACAGCACTACCAGCACTTGGTGTAATAGTAACACACAGTTCTAGAAATAGAATTGAGATTGTGGGTTCAAGTCCCACAGTGCTTGTTGTCATTGATTTGTGGCACATGTCAATCATACATAATAACAGACCTATTTGCTTTCTATTTAATCTTTGTAAATGTAATGAATGAGATTAGTAATCCTTTTAAACTTTGCAGAGATCATGGCAGCAAAATATAAGAACTGTTTGCTTAATGCTTACCAAGATACATACAAAATTTTTGATGACAAGATTTTAAGAAGATTTTTGCACAAAGCTTGGATGGTTGAAGTTGGTTAATGAAATCAAAGTTTCACAGATTGAGAATGGTGAGGCAAAAAGTCTGCCTTGGTGCTTGTATGACAAAAGTAGTTCCTCATCTGCATGTGAATATAAGAGTTGATTTAGCAATTCAGTAGTTCAAACAACATTGGTTGTATTGGATTCCCATTGTTGTGGATTACCATCATTTTTCAATAATGAAATTGATGGAATTTGACGAAATTTGTTTCTTTTCATACTCATACTACAAATCTATTGACAGAGTTTGAGCTTATAACAGTTGACTCTGAGTCTCACATACATGTTACTGCTGGTTAGAAACAAGAAGTGTGAGAAAGAGGACATCTGTTGTTAAGAGTAGTATTGGTCACTGATATGTAGTGTTCACTTTCAAACACAGTATGTACTTTATATTATAGATGTATTGTATGGTTTTGTTTTGATTGTTGTATGTAAAAGCAATACCCAATACATTCTTACAGATATTGTTGCAGATCATTGGCATCACCTGGTATGTGTTTTTTATAATGATCTTTGTTTATAATCCTCTTTAGACATTTATTAGCATTTAGCTTGCATAGAGAATTAGTTTGAAACATGGTAGTTATGGTCACCATGTGCTTAGAATGTACAATTGTGTCAGCCATTTTAAGTTAGGCACTTGACTTGCTCCACAGAGCATGCTACCTATGGTGCTAATATATCATGGAAATGAAAGTGACCTGTATAGCTTTAAATGAATTCCATTTCCTAAATTTCCTCTTGTCTTTCATATACAGATATGCAGACCATCAGTTGCTAACTATCTTGCCTTGTCATTCACGGTGTTATATACCACACCCTATCATTTGTGGAGCTTTCACTTCTTTGAACCAATCCAAGTTATGATTGGTAACTCGATGAGTTATTCTGTTGTAAAACATAGTTATCTCTTAGTGTCATGTGAATGTTAATGTTACTCAATGTTTATTACTATAATCCTATTTCCCAATAGAAAAAATCCTTTGTTTTAAGTGACTACGTGCAACAATGGCTTCATAGTACAAGCCATTTTATACAGTATTACAATGCATCTTTCTTCTCCACAGGGGATGGCTTATTTTGTACAGCTACCATTTGGAAGCAAAACTATGGTGGTAGTTAAACCACCAATGAAGAGCTTTGGACTAATGAATGCAGACCAAAATTGTTCTATGTGTGTTACTTGTATACAGAAATAGAAGAGGTACACATCCATTTAGCAGTTTCTAATTTCTAACCTTCCCAAGCAGACATAGTTATACATGACTGGATCCTAATGAGAATGTACATTTGCAATCATGGACATTATCACTATAGAGATTAAATACAGGGAGGGGTTAAGGTTAGAGGATGATACCATGTTTGTGATTGTAGGGTTGACCCATGCATAACATTAATTTATTTTAGTGACCAATTTATCTACTTATTTATAATCTATTTATTTCATTAATCTCTTTCATTGCATTGTATGACATAGGGAACAGGAAGAAAGAAGTGTGGAAGGAAAGCTTTAAGGAATTTTCATAAAGGGGACACCTGCTTCAATCTAATCATACTGTCTGTTTTTTCCAGAAAGAAATGAATGCCCTGCAGTGCAAGAGAGTAGGAGGGGCATAGTGATTGCAGCACAGGTAAGAATCATTGATTCGATTTTTTCAGTAGGTAGTAAAGTTGCTAAGTGGTGTCAATATCTAAATTTGTTAGTGCCATCTACTGGACATAAAGCTGAAATATTTTGATATGAAAGCTATGAGAATTATGTGTGAAATCTTTGGTATGTATAAAATAGTGAGGAATTAGTTGAGAATAATTTTTTCTACAAGGATATTTGAAAAATGCAGTAAACTTTTGTTGTAGTACTGATTGCAAGATATTTCTTGTCCAGTTTTAGTTCAATACTATACACAATGGCAGCCATACAAGGTTGCTGTCTGAGAAAGTCTTAAGTCTGCAATAAAATTGGCTGCTCAGAAGAAAGGTTTCCACATGAATGTTTCCATGATATGAAGAAAATGTAGACCAAAAGCTTCTTCAGGGAACAAATCCTTCCTGACACTATCACTTTTTCCATCCACTCAAAGCAACTGCTACTTTAACACTGGTTATGAAGCCCCCATTCTATTTTTCTTGACTCTACTAACCTTCCCTGATAAGGAGATATTCCCTTGCTCTCCTTTGCCTACTCCCCTTGCCTTCCATCCATTTTATCCTTTCAGCCCCCATTTTGTTGTGCTTCCTGGTCCCACCTTTCTCCCCCCAGAAATGCCACTCTAGTTATCAAAGTCTAATTGAGTTTCATTACTAAAGAAGAAGAATTCAATTTAATGTATTCAATTCAGTATAAATATTTTAACAATAATAATGCATGTAGAGATTTTAAGAGACTGGTCATTAAGTATCTATCATGGGGGATGGAGGCTTTTTTGTAATTATCAAATTAAGTATGGTGCCCTATCCTACAACTCAAATATTTACTTGAGAACTTTACACTAACGTACGTTTTTGGGAAGGGGTACCTCAAAAGCATAAAGAAGCGTACAGCAAGGGAAAGGGTGTCGAAAAATCGACGATCTTGAGCGTGCGTACTTTCTTCTTGCCCCATGCTGGATAGAAACTCGCTACAGGTGTTGGCGCTGCAGTGCATTTATCAGATAATGACTGAGACTTTAAACTATTTGAGTAGCATTAAAGTTTGTACTATAGAAAATTGTTATTTCTTACTCTCTCCATTTTTTGTAGTTTGTTTGAAACCCCTTCTTAATTTAAATTGTTGTTACAAAGCCCTCTCAAAAAGCATCCGTCCTTCCATGAAAGATATTGAATGGCCTCTTCCTAAATTTCATTCTTTCGTAGAGCGACCAACAACTGAGCCATCTAGGGCCATTGTTAGCCCATTCCATTGGAAAAATTGTGCTCTGAAGGCAATTGTGACCATTTCCCTTGTTGGCGACATAGCTCTCTTAATGGTGGAATCGTAAGGGCACCCTTTGAATTAAATGGGTCTCTATGGAAAATATCTACACTCTCACATAGCAATGGAAGCACAAGGGGCATAGGACTGGAGGAGCTGAATGGGGCTATAGCCCCCATTGGAACATGCTAACCCCCAGTGAGAAGGTGAAAACACCTTTTTCTTAGTTTTGCTAGTAGTTTTAGTACCTTGCTAATTTTATTTATCCCCTTCATCGGAAGAGTGCACTCAAACGCAATAAGGCATCACATGTGACATTTCTTCACCACTCCTTGAGAGAAATCTGCTCTCGCCTTTCACTGAGTTTGAGTAGGAGTTAAAGTGCCAATAAATTCGAGAAGGACGAATTTATTGTCACGTGATTTTACCCATTTTTCGTTGAGAAAGACGAATAGTTAGGGTATATCTTCTGTTGATAAATTTCCACCTCACAGTAATTAAAAGTTGCTTTTCATTCAAACCGTGATATATCCTGGACGGGATGCGATCGCGAAAATGTTTGCAACTTCACTTTCACAGTTTCTGGAATCTGAGCAAACGGAATGTGGTCTTGTATTGTTCCTTTGTTTGCTGCAGATTCTAGAAAAGCACATAGTACTATTTTATGCAAAAAGGTGAGGAGCCGTGTGCTGTGAATATGGGCTCTACATGGCTCCTGAAAATTCCCTTCTAGAGAACTCCCACCCAGAAATTGTCCCCAAACCGTTCCATCTTGGAGAAATCTTTCTTAGGTAGTTTCCTTGCTGGATTACCCCCTGAAATTCCCTCCCAAAAAATTCCCACCCAGAAACTTCCGTCCTGATAATATTCTACTGGAACATTCCAACCTAGCAATCTCCCACACTGAATTTTCCCTCCCATTAAATTAAATTGAATTAAATTCCCATCATATGATATTCCCTTGAAGAATTCCTAGTTTTCATGGACGTGCAGAAAGATAAGCTTTAAAAATACAGGAGCACATGATAGATTGAAAGGCATACATTTATGTTCATTTAAAAGCATAAAACATATAAGGATACTTAAGGTCACGTGCTTTGAAAGAAATAAGCATATACCAAGCATATTTCCCAGCATGAAAATTTTTCCTTCACTTCATATCTCACTTCGGCTCTACTTACCTTACTAACTGCTTGCATCGCTGGTATTAATGCTCCAGCAATATATTTAAATCACAAATTGCAAAGCATTTAATTGCTAAATTAAGTCCTCTAACTGGGCCCTGGGGGCTTGTTCATTTATTGGCTTTTGCATACCGTATGCGGAGAACGTTGTGTCTATGGAAAAGTAGGAGGCCATGGGCCACAGTGGGCTGGGGCCTTGAAATTTCGAAAATTGGCCCCCTTTCTATTTCCTGCTTGCTTCAATGAGAAGTAAATTGGAAAAGAACTGCATTGCAGAGAGCAAAATTCAAATAACATGCTTGACTTATTCCTAATTTATGGGAGTTTGCATCTCAGCAAATCACCTAGTTATTGGCAGACCAGTTTCCTGCGCCTATCTAAAGAGTAAGGATTCTCTTAAAAAATTGAAAATGGGGCTGTTTGGTCATTTTCTGTTATGAAATGAACAGCTACAATTTTTTTGGAGTTTAAGTTTGGTACTTTCCAAATCTTTAAATGGCAAGGATTTCAATGTGGTTTGCAAACAAATAATGAAAACATAGTAAATTTTGCGTAAAACGTCGCATTGTTTAAACAAAAATTTCATACAGTAAAGAAAAATTCTCGCCACAGGAACTTATACATTTCCATAAAGAATGGCATTTTAACACTTAACAAATCTAAGTTTTGAAGAGTTTAGCCTATGGCAACTTCAAAAAAGCAGATTTGACTGGAGAAGCCAGAAAGTCTTCAATGTTCGAGATTAAAAAGTTGATAAAGTTAATATTCACTCTAAATATGTAGAAATATATTGAAATGACTACATACTATATAGCAGAGTCATTGCAGAGAAGCTTTTTGGGTGTAAAGTTTTAAAAAATTACTTGAAAACCCAAATGTCACCAATTTAATTAGAATTTATTTGATAAAAGTTTGTGGCCTTTTTTCATGAAAAAAATTCAATTGTGTAGATGAAAGCTCCTCAGAATGCGTTCGACGCAGCCACTGCTCTGGTTCATACATCAGAACAAAGTGTCCATAATTATGAAAATATCAGGAACTGTTTTCACTGCTGCGTCAATCATTTTCTTTATCAAAGTAAGACTTCCCTAACTATTGACTAACTATTGTGCATATCCATCCACCTTCAACCGTTCCTTGCTTTTTGAATAGCCCTTTACCCGTGTGCTAACGTTATCATATTCGTCTACTCGTGACACGAAAGAACTGAACATGATAAAAACTTACCACAACTGGGAAAACTTGTAAATCTCAAACTCCTCTCTTCTCTTCTTACCTAACCATGCACTTTCTTTTAAGTCGTGACTTTCAATTTTACAATTTACTGGCACATGCCAATTTTTCCCACCGACACGCCCATTTTAGAGTCACCCACTCTCCATTTTCTCGGTAAAAATCAGGCCTACACCTTTTTAGGGGTATTTTCTAGGGAAGACCCTGAGCATGGACATTTAAGTTCGTGTCAGAAAATAATAGACCCAATATTTGGTCGACTTAGCAGTGATAATGCTTTGATAATCTATCTTTCAGGTCTTAAAGGACTAAACACAACCAAAAGTTCAGTTTTTTTAAGTATTCCATTATTCCACTTCCCATGCACTTCTGGTGAGCCCTTAAACACTTTTCTGTTATCACCAAAAGTGAGAGAAAAACAAATTTTGCATACATAGAACACCATGTCCAGATAAGGAGATTCGGGCCCATACCCAAGAATTTGAGTAAATTAAAAATCTTTTGATGTCATCTGATGTGCTTTGTCGGGGCGCTTCTAAGAAACCCTCATCCATTTCCATATGCTAATTTTTGGCTGAACTATGCAATTTTTTCCATGATTCCGATGCCTCAACCAACTGTTTGGCCCACAGCCCTCCTATTCCAGGGCACCTGTAACGGCAAGTACTGGTTGATAGATAACGTTTAATAAAGGCACTAGAACATGGGGGTAGCGGGGACACTTGCTTTTGAAAAACATTAAATCAGGGAATATTTTAACGAACATTCCAGACATCAAAGTATCATAGCACTTTTTATCTATGGTATTACGTAGGCAACATTGATAGTATGATTGGAGTAACAGTTTTCGATTTTCATTGCTTGAAAGAGGCTGATTGAATCGTAGGCTATACATTGTCTATAGCAGAAACAGCAATGTGGACTATGTTGTTTACAAGTACCAATGAATGGAGGCAAATGATGGATATATATCGTGTAGAGGCGAGGCTAGAAAACTATTTATGCTACTCCTTAATTAACTATCTGTCTGCTTATAGTCCCAATTCACCAAGTATGCCAAATGAAAAGCCCTGATCCTACGGCGATTGGAAGCAATTCAGAAAGGAACCTGTAGTAGTTTAGATTGGTGCTTAGATATGTGTTTAGCTTTCAATTTCACTCTTTAGCCATTCATTGAAACTTTCTTGGCTTTATCACACCTTCAATATCAAGATATTCTTGTAACTGTCTGAAAAAACAGTTGTTAATTTCTGATGTTTTGTGCAGGCATATTAGTGGAAAGTGAAGAAGTTATTTTTACAACCAAGACAGCAGTTTTAAACTTTCTTAAACTTTTTGAAGAATCAAATACCTATTTCTTAGCTTCCACTTTTTATAAGAAAGAAAATGTATAGTCTCTATAATAGGAATTAAACTTTCTCTAGTCATTCACTCAATGTGCTGTTGTTCATCTAGAAAAATCATATCTCTAACTCCTCACATCCCATTGCCCTAACTCCTCTACAAATGCATGGTCTTCATATATTTTTGTATGTTTTCCTATTGCCCTGTTGTTTGAAGATCTATGAGATTCCCCGTAGGTCATTTTGTTATGACCCCCCCAACTTTATGAAAATTTAGAAACATTCCTACCCTTGCTTATTCGATCCCCCCTACAATCAAGCACAAAAGAGTATATAACCTAATTGCTATATTTCGAGGTTCATTTTTCCAAGTCACATTTAGCTTAATATATACATATATATACGCAACAAACTAATCCCAATTGATCAGGTCTTATTCATAATGTTTTTCAAGCCTCTGAGGGGCTTGTGTAATTGTAGAGGTTATGAAGAGGGGCTGTTGAAGATTAAGGATTATATCCCTAATAAAAAAAGTAAGGAGATAATGAATTAATATCCAAAGTGGAAAAGAAGTTGACGAATATTAATTAATTGCCATTTGCCTAATATTCCAGTACGGGTAGTCCCAGATGTTGATAAGAAATAAATTTTCATGGGTTTAATATAAACCTAGGGCTCAGAAATGTCAACAGTTGTATTGTATATAGTCATTAATAGTTATTAGATAATTATATAAATTTCAGGAATATTAATTGTTATTAAGGGGCGTGGCTCATATAATTTTTTTGGAATCTATGTCCCTTCATGAGCCATGTGCACCCCTCAAAGTTTTTGCTGGATCCGCCCGTGATTCCTGCGTTGTTTTCATAATCAAATCATTATGTCCTTGGTCCTGTGGAATAGACTTTGAGCCATTTCTAGCTATGTACGAACAGACGGCCTGTTCGGACAAATTGCTCATATTTCCCTAAGACTATCGATATATTATAGATGTCTTGAAGAATCGAGAGTTTGTTGAATAATTCAGCGGGTTGAATTTTTTGAATGTATATTATATGTTGTTATAATTCACTTTTCATTTATATATATATATATATATATATATAT